>CM044116.1:11490504-11566088 GCA_024174645.1 Lemna minuta
CTTCAAATATGACTTAAACTTCATAGATTGAGTGGATACGACAAAAAGTCATGAGATCTCTAAAACTTTATAGATTGGATATGATAGAAATTCTTCGAAGGTGATTGAGTGGTCAAGATGGGATCATCCACCTTCGGTATAAGAGGAGATTAACTCAAGGAATGAGATACAGTTAAATCCTTGGGTAAGGTGAGGGAAATATTAGAGAAGTCGTTCTTAATGATTTCCTACTCGCATCAATACTTAATTGAGTGATCGATTAGAGTTTGACAGTTAACCATACCCTCAGTCCATCATGAGTCTTGCACGGATGAAGGATTATACATACACAATAGTCAATGACGGCAGGGTTCTATGAAGGAGTTCTTATATACTCCATATCCCCCAGAGCACGTGGTGTAGCTTGGCACCCACCGGGTTGGCGACTCAACTTGTCGATTAGGTTAAATCAATTTTTAGCCAATTAATTTATATCGTGATATAGTTAATTGATAAGGAAGACCAATAAGTGTTATTAGGTTGATAGAGTCATTAACTAGCAAGATATTTGAACTTAGAGGGTCACACACATAAGGTCAATGGACTTAGAGGGTATTTGTGAAAAGTTCATATTTCTAAAGTCTATAAATAAGAGAGAACGACCATAATAAGGGTGCCCATGCAAGTCTTATGGAAATTCTCCCCTCTCTTCTCTTCCTCTCGTGGTGAAAATGTTCAAGATGAGATTTGATCGTCCAAAGATTGTCTGGATACTACTGGGGGCCAAACACTTGAATAGTTGAAGAACTCTCTCAAATGATCACTGTAAGTTTGAATTTTATTCTATACTAGATAATAGGATCATCTAGAATGGATGATAAGATCATCTATTCTTGGTGCTTCAACTTTGTTGAATATTTTGATTCAACATCTTACATTAACATATAGTCTTGTTTTCATCAAAACTTTGAAGAGCTTATCGAGCTTCATATCTCAACACTCTTCATCCAAAGATCTTGATGCGGCTATGTGACTTGCAAGAAAAGAAAATGCTTGGTCCCACACAAGTTATATTTATAATTTTTATGCCTATAAATAGCGATGGATATATCACCTATTTCCCTTGGACTATATATTATACAAACAACCCAAGTGGTGTGGGCACCACTTGGGTTTCTACCTTATGTGGGCACCACTCACTCACAACGTTGTGCCCACAACTGCTGATGCATGGTGCTATGTGTGCATGCACTGCCACTTCAGACTGCCACATCAAACAACCCAAGTGGGCCCTAGTTTTTTAATCAATTTTGGTCTTAAAGAAATCCAAATTCAAAGGAATCATATCTTTCAAGATCTAAGGTTTTTTCATGAAATTTTTGGATAGATTATTTTAATTTTATTTTCTTAAATTATCGTGCCATTTATAAGCTCAAAATAAAAATATAAACAAGTAGAAGAATATTATTTGACTTAGTTTGATTGAAAAAACAAATTTAATCAAATTAGTATATAAGGTATCAATTCTTCTTTGTCTTTGTGTCCTACTTGATTCATTTAATCCACCTAAGTTCTACAATGATTAAACTCAAGAAATTGATTGGATTCAAAGTGTTTGACCCTTTTCATGATGTCAAACACACCGAATTTAAAGTTAACATTAAAAGCATGCAAAATGAGAACTTAGGTCAAAATGGAATGATAAGAATAAAAAAATAATAATGTATTAAAATGATAGAATGCAAACATTTAATGAGATAATTAAGCATATATTTGTAAGTATGAATTCATGTTATTATATGTCCCCATAGGACCCTCTTTGTCCCATCAATTAAATGTATGGTATGAGAAGTAGACTTGATCTTCTCTATGGTGTGTTGCTTTAGAACTATCAAAGGTAGAAACCAAAATAAGACCCTCATATCTAGGAAATTATCATGGAAAGTGAGTTCAACTAATTTCATGAATGATCCTTGCCCCTCACGAGTCTTCCATTTTCTTTGACATTCCCATTTTCTATTTCTTCACCTCACGTTATTGATTTACCTCACGTTATTGGGGGGTTTTGGTGTGGGCTATTTCTTCACTTGCCAACTAAGTCTATGGGTCACTTCAACCACATGTCCAGCCTTGTCTAAACTGAGTACGAAGATCCTTAAATGATCATCCAAAATTCTATCAAGAGTCTTTCCATCATAGGGTGTAATGTATAATACTTCATCCATGTCAGGATACTTTAAAGATTTGCATAAATTTTCATAATCCACATAATTTTTTTGTTGTCCCTTGGTGATCTAATGTTTATTGGATTTGTGATTTGTTCGAAAGGTAATTGCTTTCGCTTTTTTTGGGTTCATATTGCCTCGTGGGGGAGATTGCTTGAGAACTCTCGACTTGTTCTAGATACGAAAAAAAAAATCGAACTTATTCATTAACTGCGAGAACGTGCCTCATCTACGTTCCTCCTCAACCAATCGGACTGAGGAGAAGAATTAGAATAATATTTATCGTAATTTCATGGGCTATCATAATAGCTAGAAGAATTAGTAAGAGAAATTTTCTTAGGAGCAAAGAGGCCTATCATGCTTGCTTGGGGCACTGAGAGTCAAAGGGCTGCCTATACTTGCTGACCCTGGACTGCCATGTCAAGCCCATCTCCATCTACCTGCTCAAACTTTCAGCATTTCCCTTGGCGAGGTTATTTATTGATTCACATTGACAAAACAGGTAATATTGGGCCTGATTCACTTATTTGGGCCGGGCCGATGTCTTTCCCTTTGACGGCCGCCCGCCGATTATATGAAGAAAATGGACCATGGGTCAAGGGTTTCTAACTTCCCTTTTGTTTTCCGGCTACAGAGGCGTTCCCTTCCCGCTAGGTCTTGCTTTTGCCTTCCACGGTTGCTCGCCGCCGCTAAGCCAGAAGGAAGAAGTCGGACTTTGGTGGCGGCGCCGCCGGATTTCGTAACCCTAGAATCTCGAATCATGAGCGGCACCACTACGAAGAAGATGCTCCAGAGCATCAAAGAGATCGTCGGAGCTAACTTCTCCGACGACGAGATTTACGCCACGCTCAAGGACTGTAATATGGACCCTAGCGAGGCCGTTCACCGCCTTCTCAATCAAGGTTTAAGCCACTGCTCTCTTCCGTCTTCTTGTTCTTTCTCTTTTCCTCCGTTGTTCCGACTAATCTCTCTATTTCATTGTCTTATAGGACTGTGTTCTCTCTACAATTAATGTTGTACGTTACTCTTGATTTCTCCCATTTTGTCGCAACGATTTGAGCGCCAGAGAGGGCCAATTGAGACCTATGTTATCTTGCGTCGCTCTCTGATTCGCGTTCGTCAATAGGGTTTTTGATTTTCGTAGTTCTGATGTTGAATCAAATGATATGGAAGTTGTGCGTATATTTAGTTAAATTATTTCCTCGTTGCTTCTCATTTTTAGGTCGGGCCATAATTGTCTGTTTTCTTTATGTAGATTCCTTCCAAGAGGTGAAGAATAAACGAGAAAAGAAGAAAGATGTGAGTGAAAGTTTGTCTTCCAATTTTAATAAAATTGGGTTCTTGATGGATACTTCTAGGTCAACTTGTTTCCTAGCTAAACTTCTGCATTTATACACGAAAATCGTCTTATCATCCTCTCATGAATTTCTCCAATTGTCTAATTTTTCTTCAGGTTAAGGACAACACCGAATCCAGAGCTCGGACAGTGACTAGCTCAAATCGCAGCTCGAAAGGGGCTTCTGATCGCGCTGCTCGTGCTAGTTCTACCCAAACTAGCTCAAACGGTATAAGTTCAGCCCTCTTCATTTTTATATGTATTTATGTAGAATCTGAAATCACCCTTTCATCAGTTCTAATTTATAAATCATATTTTGTGGTGCGCCAATGCAGCTAATTACAACAAACCTATGGCCAGGAGAGAGAGCGGGATCAATGCAGCCGCCCCTGTGTCCTCAGTATCTTCACCTGCGCCTACAAAAAATTACCCACCTCCAAGGTATGTGTTATGATTGTTCCTTGGAAATATTTCTCCACGAATTTGTTGCGCATGTCTTCGTTGTTAATTTTGTGTTATCTAAGCCCGCTGTTATGTTCATACAGTTTTTTAATGTATTTTTTGTTACAGTAACAACACTGTACATTTATTTAGCTCCCAATATCAGATATTTTTTATTTGCTCCCAACACAAAAGTTCACCAGAAATTTTTTGGTGTTCGACCTTAGATGTTCAATTAAAATCTCATGCATCCAATTTTATTTAATTAGAGAAGTACCCATAGTATGGAAATTGAATGAATAATTCGTTTCTATCATATTATTCCTATTATGCAGCGATTTTTTCCCCTTAAATGCTGGGGGAGCATCTTCTGTGCCAGCTCCTGATCTGCTGCCTCCCTCGTATTCAAAGGGAGCTCCTCAGAACACATGGAGCACGATGCCTGGTCAGCGCACGCTAGCTGACATCGTGAAGATGGGCCGACCTTCTGGGAAGGTGGGTCAGGCTCTGCCACCTGTCATGTCAACAAACTCCGAAGCATCATCACATGATTTCAGCATGAATGCTGGCAATGAGCACCTCGCTCCAAAGATTCCTAGCTCTCATTCTAAACCGGCAGAATCATTAAATGAAAGCACAACATCTAGTGATGCGAATATCCTTTTTGCTCAAGGGGATTCCATGGGTCATCATTTGTCTGACGACAGTTGGTTACTGCTGGATCAACCAAAAGCTGGAAGTGGTGGTTTTGCTGATGTTCCTGCGCCATTGATATTTCCTGTTGAGGGTGTTGACTTGCATCGTGGTTCGCAGTTGGATCAAGTTCATATTCCAGAAAAGGGAAGTATTGAGGGAGGTGTTCTTTCAGAGGATAGTTCTACGAGGGATCCTCGCATGGATGATAGTTTGGGGACAGACGCCAGCTCTTTTCAGCATGATATACACAATTTCAAGCGTGATGAAAGTGAGCAAATTTTGCTCTTTTCCATCTTTGCCTTGTATGTCTCATTGTACAACATTGTTAATCGCTCTTTTTTGTGCACTATTCCAGTTGATGTTGACAAAGTTGAGGTAGCATCTGAACTACAACGCCTCGGTCTGGAAAAGGACGATGCATCTGTGAAACAACACTTGGATGATAATCCTGCGGTCATCATTCCTAACCATCTTCAGGTCACAAATGCTGACTGCTCGTATCTGAGCTTTGGTACCTTCGGGTCTGGTATCAACACTGCCTTTTCTGGATCATTCGGATCAAAGACCCAGGAAACCAGTAATCTTGAGGCCGACGATGAGGCATCTGAACCTGCTCCAGTTCAGGTTGAAGATAACACTGATGCTAGGTACACATATATGCTACTCAATCATTAATGATAGACTTTTGAAAATTTATTTATTTTTATTGCAACTTATATTGTTGCAGAAATCCCGAATACTTTGGCAATGAGCGTTTGAGAGTGGACTTGAGTGAGAACACAGAGAGTAATCGGTCGAGTACCAATGTGGAAAATTACGAGGCCCCATCATCATCCTCACAGCCTGATGTGATCAGATCTGATAGCACAGATGGTATGGATGGGCTTACTTATCGAATGCAGTCTTCATTACCAGGGTACACTTTCTCGAACACAGGGGAGCCTATCCCAGGTGCCGTGCCACCTTATGCCTCTGTGCAGGGGAACTCACCCATGCAGAGCCTTGCTCCTTTCTCCAATGTCATGGTAATACATGCACATTTTTGTTTTTTTATTACTCCAATATGTTTCTCCTCAAATTCATCTTCAGTTGTCTTACTTCTATCTTGTACTCCCCCCTCTCTCCCGTTCATAATGTTTGGCAGCAAGCCTATCCCAGCTCTTTGCCTGGAAACCTGCTATCATCAAGTGTCCCACCACAAGAATATGATCTGCCTCCCTCATTGTTGCTGGCAACACAGTCTATGCCCACCAAATATGGCACAACCATGTCGTCAATCAGTGGGGCTTCTGTCTCTATGCCAGAGGTATACTCTTCGGTACCTTGAACACAATTATTCTTACTCACATGGCTGTATCCTCGTTCATTGGACTGCAGACAACAGTGAAACCTGGTGGAAGCTTTAGTGCTGCAGCGGCTGCCATGCAGAATATGCCAGCCTCCAGTGTCCCTCCCGGAGCATCGGCAGTGCCCCAGCACCTGCCACCAGTGGCACAATACTCGCAACCTACTCTTCCTCTTGGCCCCTTTGCCAACATGATTGGCTACCCTTTCCTCCAGAGCTACACATACATGCCATCCGCTGCAGCTGCTGCCTTCCAGCAGGCCCTTGCTGGTGGCACCACATACCATCAATCCCCTGTGGCAGCACTCCATGCCGCTGGCTTGAAGTACACTCTCCCGCAGTACAAGAACACTGCCACAGCTGCTGTTGGGAACCTGCCATTGTCTGCTGCTGTTCCTTCTGGCCTGCCGGGCTTTGGCGGCTCTCCTACCTTGCCGGGAAGCCACCATCTTCTCCTGAACCCCTCAGGCAGTGCCTCTGTGTCTCCTTATGATGATCTCTTGTCTGCTCAGTACAAGGAACAGCAGAGCCACCAGTATTCAGCGCCTCCTTCCCAGCAAGTCTGTCTCTTTTCCCTCTCATGTTATCTAATTTGCATCATCTGTCATTGATGGGATCCTCATCCTTGTTATCGTTCAATATTTTTTCGTATCATCATGATCACCGTGATCTTTTCCCCCCAGTCTGGTCTTATTTGCATCAATGTAGTCAACCTCATCCTCATCGTCATCGTCACCTTTATTCAGTTTCATTGTCATCATCATCATCATCATCATCATCACATCATTCTCTTTCTCTGATCCGATTTTATTTGCATTGGCTGTATTATCTTCCTGATCCCAATCATATCGTATTTGTTTGATCACCATCTTCACAATCTTTCTGTCGTCATCATCATCTAAATCACCAACACTGTTGTCCTGCTGTGTAATATGCTGCAGAGTGAGAGCTCAATGTGGATGCATGGCAGTGGAGGGTCGAGAGCACCCACAGGGTTGTCAAGCGCTGCTGCCTACTACAACCTTCACCAGGGGCCAAGCCAGCTTGGAGGTGCGTTCCGGCAGAGCCAGCAGCCATCACCCTATGGGGGGGCTGCCGGATACCCCAACTTCTACCACTCCCAGGGCTCTGCTGCTGGGCAACAAGAGCACCTCCACAGCTCCAGCGATGGGCGATTGAGTGGGGGTCAGGGCCAGGCACCGCCTCCAGCCGCTGCCCACCAGCACCAGCACCAGCACCAGCACCAGATGTGGCAGCACAACTACTAGAGAGGGAGGAGGTGGGGGGACGTGGAGAAGAGTGTTGTACCATGTACATAGCGATCTGCATGGGGACTTGAGGGCGCTCTTAGAAAGTTCATAGAGGCTGCTTGCTGATCTGGGTATGGGTGAGTTTGTTTCCTTTCAGTGGTTCTTCTTTTTCTGTTTGAGATTTTTCCCATAGTGTAACTCTCTTTTTAATCTAAACAAAGCTAACGAGGGCCAGGCCCCGGCCTCGGCTTTGAAGTCTTCCACTGCTCGGGTTCTTCGGACTAATCGCCTTCGATTTCTCTTCATCTCTTCCCTTTTTTCTCACGATTTATCAAGGGACTGGCCTTTCTGCGTCTACTATTTCGGTGAGAACTTTAACGCAAGATTTTTCTGAGATTCATTAGATTTTTCTGAGATTTACGCGTGTGGTTTTGGGCCAAGATTTATGCCACTGAATCAAATCTTCACGCGATTCCTGTGAAGAGACATCCATCCTCAATAACCCACACCTGACAGTAAATTGCACGATTGTTTCCCCCCTTGATCTTGTAAATTTTGGCCAAATTCATTATGATCCCAGATCTTTATCATAAACCTAACCAAGGTTATGGATAATGGGTGGTTCAATCCACCATGAGAAATTGCAACTTGTTCTTGTAGTCATAATTCAGAACTTCCAAGACAATTCCATCTTTTCTTCTTTCAATCGGATGCCTTAGATTTCCCCAACACGGTTGATAAGCTATTAATGGTGAATTTTAAACAAGAGTGAAGGTGATAAATCTCCATAAATTATTGTAATGGGTCTTTAGCTGTATTGTTAATAAATACTAGATTCTCCTTTTCAATCAAATCTGATGAGTACGCTTAACTCTTTTAGAACACAGATTGTCGCACACGAATAAAATGATAACCCACAAACTCACATTCTGCGTCATTTATTTTCGTTAACTACATCTAATGATTTAAAAGAAATGGGGAGACAAGAAAGAGAACCCATATCTCCCAAGTTAGGGTAGAATTTCTCTCCCCGTACTCGAGATCCATGCCTTGAATAGATACATTACTTGAGGAAAAATGCGAAAAAAATCACGTCTTCATTAATGGATTACTGCTCAGTCTATTTGCTCCCTCTTTAATCAATGATGGTTATTTTAGGTTTTCCGCCAGAGGATCATGCTTGGTTGACCAGCCAAACATCACGAGTCCATGTTGATAGCCGGTGGGCCCACGTTAACACTGTAGCGGGCCAAGGTCCATGGGCTGGGCGACCTAGATCCATGGGATAACAACGGTATAGAGGCAACGATGTGCACATCGAACCGCACATAGTGTAGCGATTCACACGTGGCGTTAGTGCGGAGGCAGACGTCAAAGAGCTCTCAACCGACTGCATGGTGCACGAGAAACCGACTCGGTCACCTGACATTTTTTTAACCCCCCTAAATTTGTAAAAATTGTGTTTATGTTTACATTTCAAGAGTCATAACCCCGCTCCACAACAGCCTCGTAAGTGCTACTCCCCGAGCTAACCCTTTTCCAAAGAGAGTACCTCTCCACCTTCCCTTGCTCCTCTATGCTCCTCACCGGGAAGAATGCCGCCACCAGACCCGTGAAAATAGCACGGAACAAGAATCGCTGCCACTCTCTCTTTTTCAGCTTCCGTCTCTTTCAAGCGATGAATAAGGCGTTGAAGAGAGCTTCACAGAAGCCACTGGGCTAGAAGTCGGAGGAAATTCACGGTTCCCGTCGCCCGTTCAGAATTTACGCTACGGCCCCGCCGCAGAGATTCTGATTCCCGTAGAAAGATGAAGCGTTGAAGTTCTTCAGAGTTGTCTGGGGATTCTCTCCAGAGAGGTGGCTAACTGATACATTGAAGAATATGAGCGTGGAGTTTCGGAAGGCTCTGCTCAGAGAATCAGGAATCTTCCCGGTTATCATGTTGATGATCTTTAGACGGTGCAGGGCTAGAGAGAGAACGAGGGATCCGGCCGGAGAATCTATTTTTACTGAGGTTTGTGATAGCGGAGAGATCTGGGATCTCGCCGCAGAGAAAGTTTTGCTCCGAGAGCGAAGTATCTCTGCGGAGAGTGTTTTTCTTCTTAAAGGCGAAATGGAGATATCGCTGGACAGTTGACCGGTGAAGTTGAACACTAAAGTCGAATCACGACCCCAGTCGTTCCGTGGGACTTCCTAGCCCTGCGACGGCCCACGGGAAAAGACGGCCCATGTGGATCGTGGGCCGTCCATTGAAAACACATCCCGAGGGGGTCCGTTGAGAGTCCTAGAGGGGACAGAGATATCGGCAGAGGGTGAGAGATAGAGACATAGCTAACAGAGAAAAGGGCAGGTGGAAGAGAGGGCCCGCTGGGAGAAAGAGAGGGCCGGTAAGAGGGGGAGGGAAGAAAGCCGGCAATGAGAGATAGAGACGCCGGCAGAGGGGGCAGAGAAAGAGAGCTGACGGCGGAGGGCAGGGGAAGAGAACGTCGGTGCAAATGGTGATGATGAAAGATAGATGGAAATGAGGGAGCGGCAGAAGATTCAGATGGGCAGCAGAAAATTCAACAGAAAATTCACCGAAAAAATCGGGGGAGTAGGTGACAGATTATGAGGTTGAAAAGCCGAGAAGGCAAAATGGGGAAAGAGGATGCGTTTCGGTCGTGTTTAGCTAGCATGGATGCACAGGCACGCATAATCCATGGGGGTCGTGCCAGACGGGCATTCCGTGATCTAGTCATTCGGATGAGAACCTAGAGAGAGAGAAAGCTATCCGCCAGCAGAGAGGAGGGGAGAGAGACAAGAATTTCGCGATAGAAGTAAAAGGAGAGAAATCTGGGATTATAGAGAGAGGACTGGGAGAATGAAAGGGAAATTTTCTCTCCTCTAATCCTGTCTTTATGGGTCTATCCGCCTGTTCTCTCTCCCATTATCGTTATTTGCTTCCCTGCTATCTTTTCGACCAGCTGAAAAGAGTCGCGCGGAACCATACGATCGAATAAGATTTGAAGAACAAAACCTAATTGATACTAAATAAACAAGCTTTGAGCTATTCAAATCTGTGAGCAATCTCTGAATTTTTTTTTTTTTTTTTTTTTGAAACGAGAAAGGGAAGCATCCCTAACGATGCCCCCAGAGCAATCTCTGAATTAGAATAGATAGAAAGGTGTAACTGATCCAGATGAATCCCTGAATAAAGTGCCATATGATAATAAACATAAACATAAACATATTTCTAGCATTCGTAGCTTATCAAGTCGAAGTCAGCCTCATGATACATAGGATCCATACATATATATGTATATGATTATAGACTTTTCATACCATATTTTGTTAAACCTGGTTTCATGCGGCTTCTGCAAAGCCAACTCTAAGGTTGCCATAGTCAAATTCAGTATGGTAGACTCCCATGAAGATATCGCCCAATATCCTGCAGATTAAAGTCAACGGATGATGCTCTCAAATGGAAGAAGGATTGGGTCAGGCAGAGAAATAGTCAAGTACCAGAGAGGGCCACGAGGGGGAGGGACATCCAGAGCCATGAATCCACTAATGCATTGAGCTGCTTGCCCATCGCCAACTTTAAGAATGTACTGTTGAAAAAGGAAAGTGCAGAACACCAGAAAAATACAGTTTTAGGGTTGACTGGGTATGCAGCGCCGATGTAAATGCAACAATTCATAAACCTTGACCAGTGAAGAGAAAGATATGGATGCACAGATAGAGATAGATTGAGAGAGTAAGAGAGAAAAATAATAATACATCCAGAGAGCAAGCCAGAAATAAAGATCGAGTGAGAGGGGAAATAAAGCCAGAGAGCAAGCCAGAAATAAAGATCGAGTGAGAGGGGAAATAAAGCCAGAGAGCAAGCTAGGATAAAAGGGATAAAAGGAAAGAGTAAGAGAGAAAAGAGAAAGTGAGTTAAAGACAGTCATAATGTAGAAAGACAGAAAAATAGATAGTGATGCAATGAAAAATGCACAGTAGAGAAATAAGAAGAATACCCGTGCACATAAGAGTGTGAGAGAGAGAGGGCACGAGAGAGAGAGAGAGAGAGAGAGAGAGAGAGAGAGAGAGAGAGAGAAAGGGAGAGATGGGAGAGAGACAAACAGAGACAGAGTGGAAGAGGTGAGATGTAGACAAAGATAGAGAGAGAAGGCAGGGAAAGATAGATAGAGAGAAAGGAAGAGAGAAGAGGAGAGAACAGAAAATAGGGAGGTAGAGAGGAGGGGGAGAAAGAGACAGAGAATGGCAGGTGGGTAGAGTGTAAAGGAGCAAGGTAAAAACACACAAAGACTGGAGGAAGGTAGAGAGAGCACTAAGGAGGGAGGTAGAGGGAGGGAGGGAGGGAGAGGGGGAGAGAGATGGGCGTGGCACAAAACCTGCTCCGGTTTGAGAGAGAACTCCTTGCCCCCAATAGTGAAAGAAACAGTGGGCATCGAACTCAGACTCCCGCAGTCTACTGATGATTCTCCCATCGGGCTGGGAAGTTTCTCACATAGCTTCAAGAAATCTCCAGGAGTCAAGATGAAAGCAGAAAGAAAGGACTATAACCAATTATGCTTACAGAATTTATTTTACCTGATTGGCATAGTCCAAGATCCGATCCTGAGTCATATTCTGCCTGAGTTGATTCTGCATCCAAACAACTGCCATCTCGCACAAAGAACATCCAGAATCTCGCAAGCTTCCAGGTGATTTCTCCTCAGCATCATCGACCATGGTTTTGATGTCCATGCTAAAGAAAAAAGCAAAAATCGTCTCTTATTAGAATTAGATATCCCTTGAATGTAGACAGACAAGAAAAGAGAAACCTAATGCCTCTGGTGCCATCAAAGGTGCAGAGACCGATCTGAGAGCATACTTTCTTGGGTTGAGTCTGCATAAATAGTTAAAATTTAACGACGCTCCAAAAATATTCAACTGAAGATGAAGAAGTACCTCTGCAAGCAAAAGCTGCAAAATAGTTTCTCCATACTGTTCTACGACAGCTTTGCACTCCTGGCTGACAACTCCGCTAGCTCCAATTGCGTGATTTATTTCAGCAACCGTCGCCTGGAAGGCATTCAGATACAAATCACAGAGTATATTTAATGTATAATTATGTAATGGGTACCGTTGGGCCAGCAATCAAGGAGGTTCCGGAGTCGGCAATGGCTGAACAACCGCTAGAACAGACCCCTGATATAAGAAAATAGAAATTCCAGATTAGCTTAACAAAGTACCAACATCAAAGAGAACATTAAGGAGTGACAGGAACCTGTGGACTGATCACCGACCAGGACATCACCCATGTCAAACTGCAAAATATAAAATAGAGATTAAAAAGGGCTATCAGATAAAACTCTTTATCTACAGAAAATTTACCTGCCAGTAACCCTTCTGGGTGACTGGTACATATGTGTGATTTCCCTTGTAGTGGTTGGGATCTGAACCTCCAAATACAAGTTCTCCACCTTCGTCTTCATCAGCATTCCGATTAAACCAGAATGAGAAAACAGGTTCTTTCACTAGTCCCTGTTCAACTAAGTTGTACCTGAAACAAGATGTCGTTCCTTTTAACTTTTACAAATTAATATATTGTGTTGGGGTTTGAAGACCAAGCAGTCGTGATCAACTAATAGGTTGATCAAGGGTTCAATCACTCAGTCAATCAGCCCTCGTAGTTGTTGGGATTAGTTGTGAAGATCAAGGTTTTCAGAGGGAAGTGAAGGTTTGTCATAAGAGATGCTCATTTGAAAGATCAAGGAAGATTCAGTTCAGGTTCTCAGATCTCTCCTCAGATAGATTGAAAGACCCAGAATAGAAACGCTTCTCAAGGGAACAAATTTTAGAGAGAAGCGGGGTTTTCAGAGATAAGAGAGAGAATGGGCTGTCCCACTGCCCTATGGTCAGTATCAAAGACGCTGTTTGCTCGAAGATGCATTCCCTGAGGTTCCAGCCTCTGTTTGCCTCCCAAAGATGGAAAAGAGGGATTTTACTGGTTCCTTATGACCCATTCAATAAAACTGCAGATCCCATCGATAAGAAGGGATCAGTAATCATCATCATGATGATAAACTGCCAATCATAACAGTCAATCAATCCAAACGATGTAATCCAAAGTCAGACAATCCCTAATGAGACCCATAAAATGAAACTATTGAATGAATAAAAGACATAAAACATTATTCTGATCCAGGCTGCAGCTTTATCACCACATAAAACATTCAATGTTAATAAAAAATGTAAAAATAGTTAAGTAAATTTGAATCATGTCACACACCAGACAGGGACAACGTTGCCCACAGAGATTTCTTGGAAACCAAGTCCGAGAATTCCATCAAACTTTGCAACCAAAAATGTAAGGCTGGATTCCTTGGTTGCTTCGATAAAAGCCTGCATTGAAGGTCGCAAGATCAACAATAGATAAGATCAACCCCTGAGAAGCACAAAATTGCAATATAAGGATCCAGTACCTGGTTTTTAACGACAAGATTCCCAACAGTAGTGTCATCCTCACTGAAGAAACCAGCAATTGCACCTGTTCCATAACGAATTTCTGCAGATTTACCTACACATCAACATGAATAATGTTATTGAAAATTATACCAGTCAGAATAATAAAGTAACAAGAATCTGCCCAAATGGGGCCATTTTTACAAGATCTACGAGGGGAGATGAGAAATTAAACCATTTTTCCGGTAAGTGCTTGACTGGCTTGACTTGTACTTAGAGTGGAAAAAGCAAGCGACCTGTGCCCAAGGTGATTTATTGTAAGAACTCTATTGCTCCATACATCATGGATTAGTCTTAATTGACAAGAAGAATACTGCATCAAAACTGAATTATAATTTGAGGTAAACAGATGGCCTCACCGAGAAGTAGCACTTGGAAGATGGAATCCACAAGTTGGAACTACCAGTATCAAAAATGACAGTGAACTTTTGTGGCGGAGTGCCAACGCCGATCTCCCCAAAGTATTGAGCATCCATGTAGTTTTTCAGGGCTATTATATCAGTTTCTGATCCCTCAGTAAGGCCATTGCCCCCACGTAATCTGAATTTCCGCAAAGAAACCCTTCCAGAGTCAATATCTTCAGAGGCCATCCGAAGAGCAATCCTGCTGTCACGATCCATCGGCCTTTTCTTCAGATTAATTCTAACGATGCCATCCGCAGAAGTAACTGGAAGAAGAATTTGGAGAACAACGACCGAGAAGACCAGGGAGGCACAGAGCACTCTGCATGAGATCCCCATGACGGGAGAAGCTGCGAAAACAGAATTCCTTGAATCAGATTTACTTCGTACAGAAATATAGCACTTAAATGACGTTCCAATAGGAGAAAGACGGATCCAATTCACACGGACACTAATTCACCAAAAATTGGGAATCACTCGGGTCCGCGAGGGCTAAAGATCCGACACATGCAACATGTGAAGAAAATGACAACAAAAAAACATCACGAATACCTAGAGCAAGATTCCAAACCTGAGGACGGACGAAATAGCAAAAATGAAACCTCCGATATGAATCACAACAGACACATATTTATATGTTTAGAAATTGAAAAAGCTCCAATAACGGAAGCGAATCTACAAGTTACAAAAGGAAATTTAATTAGACGATGCTACCTGCACGAGCAAGCGATCGATCAGGCAGAACTGAGGAGGGCTCCGAAGAGAGGGAGCTCACCGGTAGAGGAAAGACAAAAGAGGATAGATATGTTGGGCGTCAGTTTCAACGTACCTTAAAAAAAAGGATGGTTCTTCGGAAATGACCTTATAAATCTTAAACTTATCATTTTGCCCTTATCAGTTAATAAATTGTTTTATACCGCGTCTGAACGAAAATGATGGGCAATCTCAGTGAATTTCGTAAAATAAGTAAGTTCTGAGGTTAAAAGTAATGAATTCGTAAATCCAGGACCCTTTTGAAACTAGTGAAACGTTTATCCACGTTGCTTACCGAAGGGAGACTGGGATAATCGAATATTCTTCAGAAATGAAACGGCGAATGAACGATTTTTAAGGAAATTATATTTGTTAATGACGTCATCGTTAGCAAGTCTACCGCGCGAAGAAATCCTTCTCGGGTCAGACGTCCAGGCGAAGCAATGCGCGACGTCGTGTGAGAACCATCCGGCGGGCCCCGCCACCGCTCAGACACGCCGCCCGCGAACTCTTCTCGTACACGTATCTCTCTCTCTCAACTGCCGATCTGTGGCCCCCACGCGGATTGCGCCACAAAATTACGTAACGGAAAAAACCGATAAGGATAGAAAGAGGAGGAAACGACGTGTAGGAAGGTGGGAGACACGTGAGGAGAGAGAAAGAAAATCTGGAGGAAGGGTCAACGTCGTTGACTAAGGTGAAATCGTAGGGTTAAGCCCAGGAAATCCAACATGGCCAAGAACACAAAAGACAAGAATTGCAGACATCAAAGAGAGGGTGCAAGAAAAATGAAGAGATGCAAAATTCTGTGAAATCTCAGAAGAACAAACAGCTTTTGATAATCAAATTCCTCTGATATCAATGGCATTAATGAAAACCTAAGTAAATGACACTCATGCAATTCTAGAGAAAAGGGTATAACTTCAAAGCGACAAAGAACCCTAGAAATAGATCCATAAATGGGCCCATTTTAACTGACCCAATCCAAGTAACATGAAAAAGTAAAAAAAAAAAAAAATGTACCCAAGAATACTATTTCTCACAACCTCCTTCAAATTAGCATGCTTATGACAAGAATATTTTGATAACTGTTTTGCACTTGGGCCACTGATACTCTGGCATAAAAACTTGTATAAGGCAAAAATCTCTTCACTACAAGGGAGCACTTCATTCTAACTCACAAATGGGTGGGGATTCCCCCATAGACATCCAATCTGTGTTCATGATAACATACAAATTATGCATGAATTTACATGATTATGAATACAATTTAAGGCATTAAATATTCTATTTTGTATACGTGATATCATATTTTGAGTACATATCTATCATTTTATGTAATTTTGGGTTATGATATAAAAATATATCATTTTAGGGATAATTATGCACAATTAAATAATATCGTTTTGTTCTCATCTATATTTGAGATCATAATTACATTTTCATGATTAAATGATAAGAGCAAATATTTTTATTTATACTCATGTATTTTTCTAAATTTATTTTCTAAGAGGAATGATTGTATTTTTTAAATTAAAATTTATTCTCTTTTTATTTAAATATTTTGAATTTTTATAATGATAGATAATTTAATTTTTGGTCCAACAAAAAAAATTGGATTAATTTGAACTTGTATTTTGAAAGTTATGAATTTTCTAAATTTTAAGAATTTTCTAAAAAAAATTTTGAATTTATTTAAAGCTATTTTTGATTTTTAAAAGAATACAATAAATAAAAAAATATTTTATTTATCACGAGCTGATGTGGCAGAGTGTCGCCACATGGCGACACATGCGACATGTGCGTACATGTGTGTGTGCGTGTGCGCGCTTATGTGCGTGTGTGCGCGCGTATGTGCACGTGTTGATGAGCTCAAAGTCGTCGTGTGTTTAAGCCCGAAAAAACTTACCATTTATAAACTAGGAAACTATGAAGCAACTGGGGTAATTGGGATGTATAAGTTTCCTAGGTCGATCCACACAGACTTTATGGCGAGAAGATACCAATTGTATGAGGGGGCTAGGCAAAGGATTTGTGGTCAACTCTCAGAGTTGACCAAGGGATGGAAGAAAAAGAGAATTGGGGAAGATCCAAACTATGGAGAAAAAAAGGAATTCAAGGACAAATAGGGATGACAATGTTAGAGTGGTCAAAGGAGAGAGGATGAGAGAGCAATAGAGCTAAAGAGAAGAGGTGATATATCCCAAAATGGGAACATAGGGTGAGGGATAAAAGTCAAAAGAAAGAGAAAGAGAAGGAGAGATAGAGCGGATAAGTCTAAAGACAAAAAGACAAAAATGAAAGAGGAAATATTAAAGAATGCTGATGCAAACAGAGATAGGAGAGAGGAGGGAAGAGAAATAAAAAATGAATTTTCAAAATAGGTAAGAGGGGCTTTTAGAGGGGGATGAGAAATTGCGAGAATACAACTTACGAAGAGCATGCGAGAGAGAGCGCGAGAGAGAGAAATAGATAGGAGGAAAGGAGAGTGATTAGATTCTTTAGCAAGGAAGGTAAAGCAATAAATTAAGAAATCGAGAGATAGAAAGATACGGATAGATAGAGAGAGACAGAAATTTAGAGGGAAAATGAGAGAGAGAGAGAGAGAATGCCAATTGCGAGAGAGCGGTAAGAGAGAGAAAGCAAAATTAAGAGGGAGAAAGAGGGAGCGAGCGAGCGAGCAGAGAGAGAGAGAGAGAGAGAGAGAGAGAGAACTTGAACGGTAGAAAAAAATGTGGAGAAGAGAAGAGAACGAGGGAAGAGAATATTGCGGGGGAGATCGAGGAAGGAGAACAAGAGAGGGAGCGTTCAGAAGATAGAGAGAGTGAGTGCGAGAGATTGCCGGAGGGAAGTGCAAGACGAAGTTAGAGAAAGAGAAAATCAATTTAGAGATAAAAGAGAGAGAGAGGCGAAAGAAAGAGAGAAGCGAGAGGGATATGAAGTGCGGCGGAATGGAGTTAAATAAGGAGAGGAGCGATCAGAGCAGAATTTATGGGAATGATGAGGAGAAGATGCTGCTCGCGTGCATCCGCGCAAGGTGGGGAGAGAAAGGCAGACGAAGGAATGTTGGAGACGACTGTGGTAGCATGAGATTTTTCCAAGAAGAAGGAGGAGATCGAGAGAGAGGAGAGAGAAATCAGAAGAATGCTGATGACGGAGAATCAACGGAGAATGTGAAATAGAAGTTTAGAGGGCGTAAAAAGACTAGAAAAGAGGAGGATTGATAGAGAGACTACGAGAAGAATAGAAAGAAAAATGATTCAGACTGAAAATGAGAGTAGATTCAAGATAGGAGGAGAGAACTGCAGGAAAAATAAGAAAAGAAATCGGAAGGAGAAAGAGAGAATAGGCTCGCTGAAGAGAGGGTAGAAGAGAGTTAGATCGCCGAGGAAGAGAAAGAAAGAACTTCCTTGAGGTAAAAACACGAGGACGAACTGGGAAAAGTGGATTAGAATGAGAGGGTGAATAAGAAAAGAAATCGGAAAAGAGTTCGGGAGAGATAGGGAGAGAAAATGAAAGAGATAGAACGGTGGATTAAGAGAGAAAATGAGATGAATCTAAAGACGGAGTGAAAGAGAGAAAGAAATATAAAGATCGGGGGAAGAAGAAATTCTGGAAGAATGAAGTTGGAGAGGGGGGAGAGAGAAAATTTGGGGGATAGACAGAGATCACAAGAGGATATATGAGAAAGACAGAAAGACATAATTCGAAATGAACTGACATTAACTAACTTCCTTGAGCCTTCCCTTCCATTCCGAAGGGAGTAATAGCGGGAGAGTTTCTAAACCTAGCAGAAGGAGAACATGAAGAAGACGAAGAAGATCTAGAGGCCTCGAAAAAGAGAAAGAGGAGAGAGAACGGGAGAGGAGAACTTTTGCCCATTTTAAGTCCCCCCGTGTCTCCTCCTTGTTGGGCTCACAATTGTTTGCCTTGGACAGCCAATTATGCCCTTTGTGAATGGTAAAGCCCAATTGAATTGAGTGAGTAAAGAAGAGATTATAAGCCTCTATTTATATAGAAGAAAGAGAGAAAGATATAAATATAACCCATGTGGGACTAATATCCTTGAACATTATAAAATATGAGTACTTCCCAAGAGGTCACCCATCCTAGTACTGCTCTCACTCAAGCATGCTTAACTATAGAGTTCTTTTAAGAGCTAGTACAATACACCTTATAATGAGTTATATCTAAGACCTTCTAATAAGCTTTATGTAACATTCTTTAAACACTTTTATTTTGGAGGATCTTGCTGCCCTTCCTCTTGTATAGTTCCTAAAAATAAAAAGGCAAAATTGATTTAAAATAAATTCCTCTCAATGCACTAATGTTCTACATACGTCAAGTTATGAGATAGTAGAGGACATAGTGTGTTCTAGAGTTTAATAGAGTTAAATTAGAGCAATCTATAGGTAGTTATATCTACCTTTTATGTTCTTATCACATGTGTGAGCGTGTGCGCACGTGTGAGTGATTAGTGGTTAAGCATCTATTACGGATTTATGTTAACCCATATACACTCACTTCTTATATACTCATCAAATCGATTGAATTTATGTCATGTGTGACTATTTATGTTTGTTTTTAGTTACAAGTGACGTGGCACAATGAGAATCGCCCGATCAAGCGATTTAATCGTGATCGTTAGATTTCACTTGCTTGAGGGGGTATGTGGCTGCATCTGATTAGGTGATGATTCATTTTAAAGAAGATTTTATCTCAACCGTTCATCTGGGGAGTTATAATAGTCGAGATTAAATGCACCAAATGGGCACGTGGACTCATCGCAATCGCTTAATGAAGATTGAATGGTGGAAATTAAGCGTCGCTTCTTTTTCACACGTGACGTGGCAAATCTGAGCGCTTCTTCTTCATCGTAGATCAAAAGGACGTGACTTAAAGACGAAGATTCATGAATTGATGTTCAATCTGAGCCGTTGATCAAAGATGAAACGACGAATCCAACGGTTGCGCCCAAATTCTCTATAAATTAGAATGTTCTTCGATGGAAAAACTTGTTCTTGGATGTTTCGAGAAAATTGAACTGTTTAGACTACTCAGTCCTGGAATCACTTGATTTTTACTTCTTCTAGACTCATTTTCGCATCCGAGGAGTGTTTGAAATCAAGAAGAAATCACATCTTGAACACCGAAATTTGTTTTCGAAATTGCGGAATGAAAAGCCTCGAATTCGGTGATTAATTGGATCATTTCGAGCGCGGCTTTGGGTTAGATTGGGTGTTTTCATCCTAATCTATCTTCCTATAGCATTAGATTTTAATTTTAAATTGTAGATTAGTTTAATTTTAGATTTAGTTTTGGGTTTCATCTATTTTTGCGATTGATTTTCTTTCTCGATTTCAAATCTCAATTTCTCTGCAAATTCTAATCCAAATTCAATAAGTTTTGATTATGTGGATTCGTATTGAAGTTATCTTTCTTAATATACTAAAATATCTAATTTCTCACCTCAATTCATCATCTGATTTGATCGAATTTCAAAGATATCTCAAAATTTCCCTTATTTCTCCTTGGATTCAACCTTTATTCACCACTATACTCTTTAATTTGTAATTATAACTTTAAATTATGAGTTTGGAACTTGTTTTGACATGAGATTGTGTGTATTTAATGATTGCACAGAATTTTTCCGTCAGTTCGCTCTCGATGTTTCCTTCTGATATCGTATCCCAAGTTCTAGAGATGCCATTTCTTGATGACTCACCTCTATTTTACAATCTATAGACATCTTTCCTGTGGAAAATGACACTTATTTAAGATTTAATTTTTTGGATTCCTAGATTGATGTGATGTTCTAGAATCATTGTTCTCTTTTCTCCCTCATATTTCATAATTTCTTCATTGTTATCAATTATATACAAGAAAATTTCCTTCTTTCCTTTTCTATGACATACAACTCAACCTTTTATCTTTTTAGCATGTCATTTTTAGTTAATCATTCAATGATCGATGCCATACCCACATGTGAACTGAGACATTGCAAAGCATGAGGTGACTGAGATGATGTAGATTCATCAGACATGCCATACCCACCAGTGAACAAATCAATGGTGATACGCCAAAATGACATGTCAAAAGAAGACATTAAAGCAGCCCAAAAAAGTGCTTGGTAGGACACATAAACATTACATAGGCATCTTGGAATCTCCACATCTCTCCTGCAAGTAGTGCATAGGGCTAGAGTGGCGCATGGGCGTCGCACAAGTAGGCAAGATGTTCCATCGCACAAGTAAACAAGGTGGTGCACAGTTGCCTCATGTGTGTGTGTGATCGAGATAATGGGCCCTAATGAGCTAGGATCCTAATAATGCTGTCGAAAAAAGATAATTAAGGTGTTTGTCCATAAATATCGATAAAGTGCCTTGAAAAATCAAAAGAGATCAACTTATATATTGAGTCTAGATCAAAATGTATTCATCCCTCTCTTTATTCTTCAAAAATAAATCTCCTCAAATCTCAAGTTCCAAGTTATGAAAAAATGGGCTAATAAACAAGAGCTTTGATCTTAAGATAGGTCAAATTTAGTATTTGCAACAAAACTTCTTAATGAAAACAATTTGAGAATTTGAGAAAAATGGCTAGGGATTCCTGAAAATAAAATAAAATCATTATAACATGCATCATCATGGTGTGAACTATGCATTAAAATCATTGAAGAATTTTACATTTAAATAAAAAATGCAAGTTATCACGAGGTTTCTCCAAAGACTATGGGGTCTCTTGAGTGAAGTCTTTAGTATGAAGGCAAATTATAGACCATGGTGAATTGGCCTTAGGAAGTGGATTGAGAAGGTTGTGTTGAAAGTAGATGAAGAGGGTGATGTCGAGGAGAGAGCCTAGGGAGGAGCGAGAGATATCTTCCCTAAGGAGCAAAATACAAAGAGGGTGACGTAGAGGAGAGAGTTGAGGGAGGAGTGAGGGATCTCCTCCATAATGAGCAAAATAAAAATATCAAGATGAAAATTTAAAATTTTCTTTTCTCCCTTTCTTTCCTTTCTTCATGATATGTGATAAAAGCATAAAAAGCAGTTATAAACACTTGTTGAACATATCATTAAATCTACTATCTCATGAGTTAATAGTTTTATAATATAAGCACATCAAATAGAAGTCCTCTACATTAATTTTATTTTATTTTAATTCAGGAACAAGAGAAGAAGAGCAACTCCTCAAAAGCAATGACTTAGTGGGCTGTCATGGAGAAATCGCAGAAAATCCCTTCTCGGAAAGCCCTCAAAATCCCTTCACGAGGTTTCTCTCCCGACTGATTCTGATTCTGAAGTTCTTCTTCCCTCTTCTTTTTAGGTTTTTCTTTCTCTCTCCTAGGTTTAGATTTTCTCCCACTGTAACTTCTCTCCCGACTGATTTTTAAGTTTAATGGAATTTAATTTGAGTTCTTTCTCGTCTTCTTCCTCACTACTCTTGCAATCTCTATCTATCTCCTCCCATGCTTCTGGGTAAGTTTCTTTCAGTCTCGTAGGTAATCTTCTCTTCCTTCCCCGCTCAACCTCTCTTCCATCCTCTCTCTCATTCCATTTCCGCTCTTCCCGTGCTTTCCCCGATCTTCCGATTTATTTCATCCTCCCTCTAAATCCAACTCTTTTTCATCCAAATTTTACCGCTCTTAGTTTCTTGTTCAATCTCTGACTTCCTTCTTCCTCTTCCCCCTTTCTCACGCCCTCTCTCTCTAAAATACTATTTCCTATTATTCTCTCATCTCCCCTCCTCGGGAAATCTCTCTCTCTCTCTGTTCTCTTTCTTCATCATATTTTCCATATTTCTGGCACTCTCCCTCTTCCTCTCAAGCTATTTGCAAATTCGTGCGTTCCGTATCTTCTTCTCTTCTTCCACGTTTCTCATTTCTTTCCGTTGCGGTTCTTCTTGTTTCTTCTTTTGTTTCGTCATTTGGATATCTACTCTCTCCCTCTCCCCAGTTTCCGCCTTCTTCGTTTTCGCTCTCTCTTGAGTTTCGATTTCATCTCCTCCCTCCCATGTCTTCTTTCTCATTTCCTTTTATTGCTACTGTTCCCGACTTCTCTCTCTCGTAACCGCATTTCTTTTCCGTCAATCTCGCTCCCCCTCTCTCTGTCGTGACCGCGCATTCCCCCTCTTTCTGTAGCCATATTGCTTCCCGTCTTTCTTTCCTTTCTTCCAATCTTCTCACTCTCTTTCTCCCAGAATCCTCGCCTCTTGAATTTCTTTCTTCTGCTTCATTTTCCGAACTCTCCCCACTCTCTTTCTTTCTTCTTTCTTCCTAGCGCTCCCATCTCTCGTCTTTCTTCTCATAAAATTTCATTCTCAGCTCTCCTTACATCAAGGCATTCTCTCTTTCTTTGATTTCTTGTATGTCTCTCTCTCTCTCCCTTTTTCACGCACCCACGCGCTTGTTGACAAACTCTCTCCCTCTCGTATGTTGATTTTCTCTCTCTCTCACGCTCGCTCTTTCGTTTTCTTCCGATCGTCCTTCCTCTCCCTAAATTCCCCCACTTTTGCATTCTCCCTCTTTCTCACTGTCTCGCAACCTCTCGCACTCCCCCTCTCTATCTTCCAAACGCTCCCTCTCCCATTTTCCTCTAATATCACTCTTCGTTCTTTCATTTCCGAATTCCGATCATTCTCCCGTTCGTCCATTCATTCTCGTCCCGGTTTTCCGCTAGTTTTCTCTTTCACAATAATTTTTTCTTCTTCTCTCTCCCCACGTCCTCATGTCTTCTCTCCCACCTGCCCTCCTTTCTTCCGTGCACTCATTTTCTCCCTCTCTCAATTTCGTCTTCTTCTGCCTAACTCTTTTTTATGGTCAACCCTCTATTTCCCTTCGTCAACATTTCTCAGCCGCATCCTCTTCTCTCATTCTTATCTTTTCTCTCTCCATATATTCTTTCTATCTCCCTCAATATCGCTCTATTCTCTATCCTCTTTTTGTCTCTCACTTCCCTCACACACCATCTTACATTTATACTTCTCTATTTATCTATTTCATTAATCCTTCTCTATATGTATTTCCTATAAAAAGGTTTCATATCTAGCTCTTTATTTCCCCCATTTCTCCCTCGAATCTCCCAAACTCTCAAATCATTCTCTCTTCATTCTCCTTTCCTGCTTTCTTTCTTTCTCCACGATCTAGATTCCCTTAATAATTCCTTCCATTACTCTTTGTATTCTGAAATCACGATTCTTGCATTTATAGGTTTATTTAAATCATTCTCAATCCATACAAAAATCTCTCCCTCTCACGGTCAACTCGGAGAGTTGACCACCAAAACCTTCCCTATTACTCTCATCTCAACTCCTAATATTGATACTGTTGTGCCCTAGAATCCCTGTGGATCGACCTAGGAAACCTATACATCCCAAGTATCCCAATTGCTTCATAGTTTCCTAGTATATAAATATTAAGTTTTTCAGGCTTAAAAACACGACGACTTTAAGCCTATCAATATGCATAAAATCACATTCATTGAAAGTGCCACTTCACGTATTAAAATGGATACTCAATTCTTCAAATTTCATCTTAAAATTTAGAATAATGGTGAGTTGACGTCAAATTCACAGGGACTGTGATATATCTCCTTTTCCTATGGATATCATTCAATAACATGGAACTCACACTGTGGGAAATATGGACACACTTCAATTTTCTAGAGGGTGTACAAAGATCCTTCAAAAATTTAGAGTAAGAAGGAATATTTTGAATAGCATAAATTAGAGGAATAGTAATAGAGGCTTCCATAACGATCTCTAAAAGGTGATGATCTTGAGGTTTTTCTTTAGTCGATTTCAAGGCACTCAAGAAGGGAATAGGAGGTATATAATCCTTAAGGTTTGGGGATTCTCTATCTGGCTCCTTATCACTCTCTAGGGTTTTCTCATTATCTAAATCATCATCTACTCCCTTTTTAGGACTGTTCTCTATTCTAAGCTCATAAGGATCACTCAAATTCTTACTATTCCTAAGTTTTCAAATGACATTCATATCCTCTTGATAAGTCTCAGTTTATCACAGAAATTACACACCACTTAGGGTTAGATCCACTGATTATGACAGCATACACATCTAATTATGGGTAAAAGTAAGTGAAATGAGCTTTGAAATGAGTTAATACACCTTCTAGATTTTTCTGAGATTTTTCCCTGATTTTCATAATTCTTTGTGAAGGGAAATAGCAAAGGGAGCAGAAGTTTAGTTTCTCTGGTGGCATTTTTGTTATTTTGAGAATTGTGAGGGATCGTATGGTTTCTGCAGGGAGAAGTTGGGGCGACGCGACACATGTTCACTCGCAAGAAGAAGGAACGGGGCCCATTTGGAAGACTTACCAACTCCGAACACGTGGAGCAGGCGCAGGTGCAGGCGAGAGAAGACCTTCTCTCGAGGATCTAACGGCTGTGAGCACCTAAGGAATCAGCCGTCAGATCAAGCCAAATTTTAGGGGGAACTTTTCGCGCGCTTGATGCTTTTCACCTTTTGGGAGAGAGTTTTCGATACAAGATGAGCTGTGTTGGTCTCTTGTAGGTACTTTTTGCATTGTGGTTTTCTCCTAAGTGAATGCGAGAGAGCGAATGTTGAAGTCCATCTTCAGTCACTGTGGATGCTATTGAAGAGTGGATGACAAATCCAAGCTGAGATTGAGGAGAAACGCTACCTAAGGCCAGGATTGGGGTGACACTTAGGTAAGAACATCTCTTAGATTTCAGCTTAACTCTTCGTAATCGTGGGGGGTCTTGGTTGCATGACATACCCAAGATCACGATGTTTTTCGAAACATCCAAGCATGTTCCTTTATTTTTCCCGTGACTAGAGTACACGCGATCCGCGAGGATACCGTTAGGTCGTCCACCAGACGGTGTAGTGCTGACAGGAGGTAAGTAATTTCAATTAATTTCTTTACTTCTGAATTTTTCTATTGAAAATAGATTCCGAGTTACCTCTTTTAAATCCACCGACCATCAATTAGATTTTCCTTTTTTTTGCGAGTTATTCCAAAACCCGATTGATTAGATTTGATCTCCCTTACTAAATTTGACTCGATACTTATCGATTAGAGTGCATTTTGAGTTGATAGAATAGGTCTTTAGGAATTAAAAAAAAAGAAAAAAACGGAGAACAAATATTTTCTCTGAGGAACCCATCAAATTGATCCCTAATCTCCGTGGATTCGACACCCTACTTACCGCTAAACCAAGTAGGAATTATAAATGTTTTGATTGACTCAAGATTAAACAACAACACACTCACAGCGGAATTCAGAAATAATCTTGACATATCAAATGGCGCTGTTGCCGGGGATTAGGCATTAATAGTGGGTGATTTCCACTCAATTTGACTGTTATTCCTAACCATAGTGTGAGTGAAGAACGTCGCCTGTGCAGCTTTCTCAAGGTCCACTTGAGATTTTTTACTATATTTTATGGTAAAGAAGACCAGAGCTAAGGTTTATTCCCAAGTGAATTTCAGAGTAGGTAACCAAGAGGAAGAAGGGTCAAAAGCAATGGCAGAACAACAAGCACCGAGGAGAACACTTTTGGACTCAACCAGTCCCATGGGGAGCATCAGACAAACCAATGTTAACATCAACATTGGAGAGGGGGTAACCTTTAAATACGACAATGCGTTGATTAATTCCCTACCTACATTTGATGGTTCCCCCATTCATGATCCCATAGAGTTTCTAGACACATATCATATGGCTTTATCTACTCAGAATATTCCAAGGATTTCTTTAGACGTGTTAAAAATGATTTATTTCCATCTTACATTGAAGCAGAGGGCTAAATATTGGTATAGGAGTTTGTGAGTAACTTTCAACAATTGGAATGAAATGCAAAACCATTTCCTTTCTAAATTTTTCCCAGTCTCTAAAACTATTGCCCTTCGGAAAGAGATATCGAATTTTCAACCTATGAATGAGGAAGCCTTTAGTGAATCTTGGGAAATATTTAAAGGGCTGATTCGAAGATGTCCTCACCACGGATTCGAGAATTCTAGGTTGGCTCAACATTTTTATGAACCACAAAATGATGATAATCGTCATAAGGTCGATCTAGCAGCTGGAGAATCATTTTATGCTGCTTATGAAGATGAGATATTTGATTTGCTTGAAAAAGTAGCTGAAAATGATTTACAACAAAACACTAGAAGTAACCCTAGGAGAGGAGTGTTTCACGTTTCATCCCTTGAGACAAGTTTGAAGGAGACAAAGAAGAAGTTGGACAACATCGCTACAGTGTTGGAGAAGGTTCTTCAACTCAACTCCCCCCTTATTAAAGCTAAAATTTGTTCTCTATGTTATAGGAGTGACCATGAAGATGGTGCTTGTCAAGAGAGAGAATATGAAGAGGCACAAGTACATATCGTTGGACAGCCAGGGCATTGGTCAGG
Organism: Lemna minuta; assembly: GCA_024174645.1. Lineage (NCBI taxonomy): Eukaryota > Viridiplantae > Streptophyta > Magnoliopsida > Alismatales > Araceae > Lemna > Lemna minuta. The sequence goes on from CM044116.1 coordinate 11,517,823, forward strand.
CCCAAGAAATCAAGGAAACTTCAAGCAAGGATTCCGCTATGGATTTCAACTGAAGTCCTCATTTCAATATCAAACGGCTTCTCAGTTTCCATATCATCCTCAAGCACCATTTCAAGTGCAAGAACATTCCCTGTCACCTACTCAACAACAGCAGACTGTCCCACTTCATAATCAACATAATTATCCTCAAAACTTGATTACAAAATTATAATCCACTTGATTTCTCTCCGATGGTAACTATGATGAATGCCATGCAGGCTCAGATGCAAGCTCAGATCCAAGCTCAAGTCCAAGCACTCATGAAGGAAAAGATGGGAGAGGGCATAAAAATTCAACCTCAACCACCACACCAAGGCCAAGGGCAAGGTCAACGGCAATTTAAAGTTGGTCAAAGCTCCCAGTCAAAAGGTGGAGGAAATGGGCCACCGGCCCAAGGTAATATTCTTTCTCAGCCTTGTATAAATCCTAGGAATATCTCATGCTTAGAGACTAGAACTATCTCAGTCTCGACTTATGGTAATTTCACATCTCTCACTTCTCCGATTTCAGGTTTTAACAAATCTGTATGTTCAAATACAGAGTCGTTGAGCCAATTTCCTTTAGATAACTCTTTATTTTCTTTTCCCATAAATTTTACATCAATAAATCTCGAAAATACCTCATCTACGGCCGTTGACAATACCTTATTTCTCCCCCAAGAGGTTCCTGCTAGCTTACCTTTACCCTCTAATTTAGCACAAGCTCATGCAGTGAAGAAGTTGAGGAATGGGTAAACGATATCAGATCCTTATGAATGTGTAGAGGAAAGAAAAGTTACAGACTATAGCTCAACAGAGTAAGAGGATCATGGGGAGTCGAAAAAAGATGAAGGTGAGTTGGGAAAAGAGGAAGAGTTGGAGGATAGAAGGGGATCAATTGTGAAGGAGGGAAAGTCGGGGCAAAACAGAGAAAAAGAACTAGTACCTAGTAATTATAGTCCTATTCTACCCTTCCCTAAGGCTTTAGGGAGGCTTAAACCTCTCTTAGAAGGAAACCCATTATTACACTCCTTTAAGGATACAACAATTACCATACCACTAGAGGATGCTATCAAATACATACCAACTTTCACCAAATATGTTAAGGACCTTGTAACACTTCCAAGGAAAAATAAATTGGTTAAGCTATCTGAGAGAATAAATTCAATTATGTTGGGAGGATTACCAGAGAAGAAATGTGACCCACGAGCACATTTGGTTACGTGTAAAATTAGTGGAAATAAATTTGAGAAGACCTTACTAGATTCAGGGGCCAGTATCAATCTAATGCCTAAATCCATTTACAATAAGTTTAAATTCAGAGATTTAGAGCCCATTGGATTGACATTATAGATGGCTAATGGATCCACTAGCTCAGCGTGTGGAATTTTGGAAGATTTAATAGTAACTGTTGAAGATTTTAAATTTCCTAAAGACCTTGTAGTGGCAGATGTTTCAGACAAAGGAGACCCTAGCCAAATTCCACTTATTTTGGGTAGACCTTTCCTTGCCACGACCAAGGCTATAACTGATTGGGATAAAGGAGAGGTTAAGATTAAGGTGGGAGATGAGGAAATTCAGTTGAGCTTAACTAAGTTGATGAAAAAACCTCAGGCCAGCCTAGTTGATGTTTTCACTTATGATCTAGAAGAGGAAATAAGGATAGAGGAGGAAGAATTGGTGGAGGAATTTAAAAAGAAGAAAAAGGAAGAAGGAGAAAGCAAAAATCCTATTCCATTAGCAGGAGATACACATGAACTTAAACCATTACTTTCATCCCTTAAATATGCTTTCTTAGGAGAAAACAATTATAATCCTGTTATCATTTCTGCTGATTTAAAGCCTGACCAAGAATTTGGCTTATTAGAGGTTCTTAAGGCTCATAAAGAGGCATTTGCATGGAGTTTTAGCGATATCAAAGGTATACCATCCCACATATGTGAGCATAGAATTTTTGTAGATGAGAATTCTCGCCCTAGTAGAGAGCCTCAAAGACGACTCAATCCTCACATGTTAGAAGTTCTAAGAGCAGAAATTATGAAATGGTGGAATGTAGGTGTGATTTATTCCATTTCAGATAGCCCTTGGATTAGCCCAGTGCACGTGGTTCTGAAAAATCAGGAATCACTATCTCTATAAATGAGAAAGGGGAAGAAGTACCTATGAGGATGACAACTAGATGGTGGGTGTGTATTGACTATAGGTGATTAAATGCAGTAAATAAAAAAGATCACTACCCTCTACCCTTTATTGATCAGATTTTGGAAAAATTGTCAGGAGAAAATTACTTATGTTTTTTAGATGGATATTCTGGATATAACCAAATCAACATTTTTTCAAAAGACCAAGAAAAGACAACCTTCACTTGCCCCATAAGCACCTTTGCTTTTAAACGCATGCCCTTTGGCTTGTGTAATTGATAACATGCATTTATAACCTGAATTCTTACCCTAATTAACTCATATTCATGCTTATTTTATGTGAATATGATGCATGTTATCATACTTTTTAGGAATTTTCTCCATTGGCATGTCATTTCACTAAAGTTGATATTTATGCATAAATTAGAGATAATTTCATGCTTAAAAGATGATTAATCTTTTGTTTAAATTAATAGAAGTTAATCTCAGTTATTATATGAGTTTTGACTTTAGTAAATGTTTGGAAGGGTGATTTTAGGATGAATTTATGATTTAGAATGTTTAATTAGAACTTATTTAATGAAATTTTAATTCATCCTTATTTCCTTCTTGAAAACATATTTTAAATGACATGATATTAAAAAGAAAAGAATTTGTGATCCAATGGAGAAAATTTGGATTAAAAAGGAGTTGTATTTTGAGAAATATGAATTTCTAAAGTTTTATACGATTTTTCTGATTTTTATTTGATTTTTAATAGAATTTTTTAAGTATTTTTTTAGTTAGAAAAATCGCGAAAAAGAGAATTTACCTGCGGCTGACGTGGCGAGCGGGCCCAGGCGGGGCGAGCGGACCCACGTGGCGCGCGGGTCCACCGCGCCGTTACGACGTGGCGCTGAGGCCACGTGGTAGGACGCGTGTGGCCCACGCAGGAGGCGCACGGGGCGCGCCAAGTGGCAGGGAGGCCACGTGGGCGCCCGTGTAGGGCGCCACGTGTAATGGACATAGAGGAGACATGAGGATAGTTAATAGGGGAAGTCATTCCCCTATTTAACCGCGTCCTCTCCCTCCATTTAATCCGTGTGGGACTATGTTCCCACACGATTTTCTTACCTTGCAGGCGACGTGGACGCGTGGCGAGCGTCGGATCGGATCAAAGCGGCGGAGATCGCGTGGACCCAAGTCCACGCGATCATCAATTGCATCACGTGCGGAAAATGGCGATTTAAGTGGGACGATCGGAGGGCTTAGCGGTCGCCACGTGGTGACATGAGGAGAGCCCATCTTCATCAAGAATCAGACCGCACGATCGCGATCTAACGGCTACGCAACAGCCGATCTTTCTTCTCTTTTCGGAGTGGATCTGGAGCGTCAGATTCGAATCTGACGGTGTAGGCGACGCGTGGAAGAACATCGCGATCGCGGTTCGATCGAACCGCGATCGCGGCGCAATCGAGCCGCGATCGGAGCGCCTTCCGCGTGGAATCCATTCCACGATCATCGATCGTCAGTTCCAAAGCTTCAGGAACACGATCTACGCTCGATCGTGGTCAATCGTGGCCGATCGCGTGAAGATCGTGGACTAATTTTGAGACTCCTTTTGAAGCGAAATTCAAGCCAATTCGGGCTGGAATTGAAGCCACAACACCACTCAGTTCAAACCGCTCCCACGAAGCCTTGATTCCGCGCCCACGACCGCTTCCAATGGCCACGATTTCGGGCCTAATTTTCTCTTTAAAAACCATGTATTTCCCTTCTTTGTGCTGGAACTTTTGATCGACTCGTGAAGAAATTAAGCGAGTTTCGAGGAAGATCTCTAGTTCATCGTGTTCCCCCCGCGTTTAGACTCGATTGCGAAGCAATTGGAGCGGGATTGATCACGAATTTCTCCTTGATTTCATCGAATTTTCCCCTTGAATTCCGAACGTCCACGAGGAAGAATCCGAGCAAATTCGCTTCAATCCACGAGAATTGGAGCCCCATCCTTGCGGCAATCGGGTTAGTAGTGAGATTCGATCGATTATCAGGAGGTAATTTGAGTTTTTATTAGATTTAAAAGTTTAATTTTGCAAATTAGTTCATAGTGTTCTTCATTGTCCCCAATTTTAGGTCTGAAATTTTTCTGATTTTGAAAATAGGATATCTCTCTGATTATAATTCCAAATCACTTGATTTTGGTTTCATTGGATTCCTCTTTTCATCAGCTTTCCGTGGATAGCAAATTCATCAAATTCCGAGTTCATTTGGCCCTTCAATTTAACGTTTGACCACGGACTGTTCATCTTTCATCAGAAGTCAAATGTTGACTTTCGGGGTCAATTACTTTTTATTGACAAATCAGAATTTGATAATTTCGGTCTTGTTGGATTCCTCTAGTTCTTAGATTTCTATTGACATATAAATTGCAAGATTTGGATTTCATTTGGGCATTCAATTTGAAGATTTCCTCTGAGGTGTTCATTTCGGGGATTTTCTGATCATTGATTTTCAATAATTCATAATAAATCCATTTCTTATCCAAAAATTTAGAAATATATATCAATAAATTCCATTTTCTCTCTAGTTTCTAAATATATACTTTTCGTAATATTCTGACTCTGTTTGATTCTCTGATTTTGCAGAACACCTACTATTGGTCAAAGTCAACGCTTTGACTTTTGACTTTTCTCTGTCAAATCCGAGATTTCAAATATCAAAACTTCTTATTTACCTTATTTATATCATTTCCATATGTTAAATCTTATTTTCTCTTATTTAAAACTTCTTTTAAACCTAAGTTTGACCATGTCAACTCTGCCATTAAAGTCAACCCTGCTCTCTGTGGATCGACCCGATACTTACCCAATACTTGATTATTATATCTTGTCTTTGTGAGTTCGGTTTTATAAATTTTGTTTGACCATCGTCTTTGTGTTTTAACGACGCACAAAAATGACTCGTCAGTAATGCACCGGCTACATTTCAAAGGTGTATGAATGTCCTTTTTAGTGATTTATAGGGGATTGTTTAGAGATTTTTATGGATGATTTTTCAGTATTTGGAGATGATTTTTAGAGTTGTTTATCAAATTTAACCAAGGTTCTTCAGATCTGCATTGAAAATCAGTTAGTGTTAAGTTGGGAAAAATCACATTTTATGGTTCGTGAAGGGATTGTACTGGGGCATAAGATTAGCAAAGATGGGTTAGAGGTAGACAAAGCAAAAGTTGAAGTAATTAAGAACCTCCCCTTGCCCACTAATTTAAAAAAATTAAGGGGGTTCTTAGGTCATGCGGGTTTTTATCGAAGATTTATTCAAAATTTTGCTTACCTTTCCAAACCTTTGACAAGTCTACTGGCCAAGGGTATTATTTTACCTTTCAGGATGAGGCCAAGGAAGCTTTCCGGGCAATAAAAGAGGCGTTAATTAAAGCTCCAATCCTGCAAGCCCCCGATTGGAATCAGCCCTTTGAGCTGATGTGTGACGCCTCAAATTGTGCAGTGGGAGCAGTACTTGGTCAGAGAAAAGATAACAAGCATGTAGTCATCTACTATGCAAGTAAGACATTAGTAGATGCACAATTGAATTATACCACCACAGAAAAAGAACTGCTCTCCATTGTGTTTGCTTTAGAGAAATTTCGCTCTTATTTATTAGGTAGCAAAGTAATTGTGTTTTCTGATCATTCAGTATTAAAATATTTTTTAAAGAAAAAGGAGGCTAAGCCTAGATTGATTAGATGGATTCTACTCTTTGATAGGCATAAAAATGCAGTTGTTGAATGTGTGATTTTACGTATCAAACAAATTTATACTCAACTCTTCAAATCTGATTTTTAAATTAGAATAGTGGCAAGTCGAGGTCGAATCCATGGAGAGGAAGGTTAAAAGATTGAAATTAGAAACTATTTTTTGGTATTTTAGATTTAGAAACCGAAAATGATCGATGGAAGGAAGAAAATGTGCGTGGAGATGAAGTGAACCGAACAAGTGCTTCCAAACTCTTTTTAGATATTGGAAACCCTTGATAAAGGGTGAGAATGTCGTTTTTAGGGTTTGTAAATATGAAAATGTGGATAAATAGATGAGGAAAATAGAAGAAACAGATAGAAAATAGTTCTAATCTAAGATTCGTGATGAAAATATAATCCAGTGATGCTCCCTAATCAAAAGATACCTTCGAGAGCCGTATATTTCGCCCGGACTTGGCGTCTTGCATCCAACATGAAGAATGAATAAAAGAGAGAAGAAACTCACTAAGAATGAAGTTTAACACATGATGAATGATCCATCGTTGCTTTCTTTCCTTCTGGCTAGCCAATGCTAGAAGCATACAACAAAAACATTCATAACCCTAATTTTTTAGTCTAAGAACTTAAATCAGCCCCAGCAGATTCGTGGAGCTTGAAATGATGATCAAGCCCATGCAATTTCAGCCTGTAACTCCATCAGGATCGTGAGATATCGCAATTTCAGTATGGAGCATTTCTGGCCATTGATCTAATGCCCTCTCTCTTTAAGTATCCCAGTCAAACCGCTCCGGTCAAAATCGGTCCGGTCAACGCGCGGGTCTTGCAAAACATGCAAAGAGAGAGAAAGGAAAGGGAAGAAGAGGAGAGAGAACTCACGACGGAAAAATTTATGTCGCGAGAGAGGGAAGGAGAGAGAGGAAAGACGAGGAGAGGGAGAGAGAGAGAGGAGAGACAGAGGGGAGAGAGGAAATCTCCCTCTCTCCCTTCCGCGCACGCGTGCGCGAGGAAGAGAAAGAGAGAGGGAAAAGGAGAGAAATCTCCTTCTCCTCTCCCTCACGCGCGCGAGCGCACATGCGCGGGAGAGATAGGAGATGAAAGGGACGAGGAAAAATGTGGGAGAGAGAGAGGAAGAGAAAGAAGAAGGAATGGGAGTGAGAGGAAGAGAAACCCGGAAGAGAGGGAGGAAGAAAGAATGGGAGAGAAGAGGAGATATCGCGGGAGAAAGTTCTCCCTGCGGTTCCCTGGCGATGTAAGTAATTTCCATCGCCAGGAGACGCGACGTGAGGAGAGAGAAGGAGAAGAGAGAGTGGGAGAGAGCTACAAGCGCGGAATAGAGAGGAAAGAAGAGAAGGAGAGAGAAAGAGAAAGAAAGAGAAAGAAAGAGAGAAGGAAATGGAGAGAGGAGAGGGAGAAGAGGAAAATGGAGAAGAAAAGCAAAAGAGAGGGAGAAGAGAAGGAAATAATTTCCGAAAAAGAGAGAAGAGAGAGAGAGAGAGAGAGAGAGAGAGAGAAAGAGAGGAGGGGTCTCCCTCCTCTCTTTTATATATAAAAATATATATATATTTTTCTCTATTTCTTTCTTTTGCATTTTTAATGATTTTCATTTCTCAAAATATTCCCAAAAATTATAAGAAATCTAGAAAAATATTAATTTACTCTTAGAAATAAATTCATTCAATAAAATCCATGATAAAAATGCACTTTATGAATATTCTCATGTCAATATAGGCATTTAAAATTGAAATTTCATTTTATAATAAAAGAGAATTATATTCTTGATAAATCAATATCATTAAATGCACATAAAATGCTACTAATTTATGAAAAATCAAGAATATCCTTTAAAACATAGAAATTATCAATTTAATCATTTTAAATCATGATAACATGCATTTATGATTATATTTTAAAGAATAAATGCATAAAATGCATGATATTAATGCATGAAATTGCATGTTATCACTCTTGCAGGAATTTGATCTAGAAATCATGGATAAGAAGGGATGTGAAAATGTGGTGGCTGACCACTTATCTCGAATTTCTTTGAATGAAAAGGGAGTTGTAAATGATGCATTCCCTGATGAGAATTTGTTTTTAATTCAAAAGAATAAAATTCCGTGGTTCGCCCATATTGTTAACTACCTGGTTTCTAGAAAAATGCCTTATGAATGGACCTCCCGACAAAAGAAGAAATTCCTTTCAGATGTACGTTTCTATTATTGGGAAGATCCTGAATTGTTCTTCAAGGGACAAGATCAAATCTTGAGGAAATGTGACCCAGAAGAAGAACAATTCAAGATTTTAGAATTCTTCCATGATCGTCCAGGGGGAGGGCACTATGCTTCTATAACCATGGCACAAAAAGTATTAGAAAGTGGATTTTTTTGGCCCACATTATTTAAAGATGCCCATTCCTATTGTCAAGCATGACTTAAGTGTCAGGCATCTGTGAATTTAAATGACAGAGATAAAATGCCACTACAACCAATTCTAGAAGTTGAAGTTTTCGACCTATGGGGCATTGACTTTATGGGCCCATTTGTGAGTTCATTTGGATTTGTGTACATCCTCATGGCAGTAGACTACGTGTCAAAGTGGGTCGAGGCCATTCCCACTAGGACGAATGAAGGTAAGGTTGTGATTGATTTTCTAGAAAAAAAAATATTTTCACGTTTTGGATGTCCTAGGGCTATAATTAGCGATAGAGGATCCTATTTTACTAATGCTGTTTTTAGAAAATGTTTGAAAAAGTTTGGTGTGCAGCATAGAATCACAAATCCATATCATCCACAAGCAAATGGACAAGTGGAGCTGTGCAACAGAGAGATAAAAAAGATTCTAAAGAAAATAGTCAACCCCCGGGGCAAAGATTGGTCACAGAAGCTCCATGAAGCACTCTGGGCCTACCGAACAGCTTATAAATCTCCACTAGGTACATCTCCATTTCGTTTGATATATGGGAAATCATGTCATCTCCCAGTAGAGTTGGAACATAAAGCTTTCTAGGTCATTAAAAGGTTAAATTTTGATTTAGACACTGCTGGAAAAAATCGTATGTTACAATTGCATGAGCTTCATGAAATTCGGAATGATGTATATGAAAACTCCCAAATTTATAAGGACAAAATGAAGCGTTTCCATGATCAAAACATTAGGAGAAGGACGTTCCATGAGGGCCAAAAGGCATGGTTATTTAATTCACGACTTAAACTCTTCCCTCGGAAATTAAGATCAAGATGGGATGGGCCTTTCCTTGTCAAGAAAATATATGAAAATGGATCTATACTCATCCAAGATAAACAGCGTAAGGAATTCATAGTGAATGGTCAAAGATTGAAACCCTATCAAGAACACCCCTCCAGACCTTCACCTATAACCATAGATCTTACTTTTCCTCCTGAATAGTAAAATATTTGATGTTGACTGTTTCATTTTGTTAGATTTGTCATTAGTTTCTTGTTTTGAGTTTATAATTAACCTTCCTTTGAGTTTTTAAATTGTTTTTTCTAAGTCATAGCTACGCTCAGCTCGTCTCCATTGACTTACTTAGTTCACGAGATCAAGAGGAGGATTCTAAAAGCTTTTTCAACACCACAACAGAGCTCTCCAAAGCACCGAGTTTGCAATTAAATTTTTGTACATTTACGCATTGAGGACCATGCATGCATCTAGTGGGGGGGGGGAATCTTCCACGAATATGACTTAATACATTAACCCAACCTAGATGAATCCCTTCACCTTGGTATCTTAGAAGAGTAGGTAATTGTTTTTAGCACATCGGGCAACTGGTGAATGACTGTCATCCCTCATTTTGAGTAGTATTCAGGTTAAATAGCCAGGATATCTAGAAAGATGGGGGGTTCACTTGAAAATTAAAAGGTTGAAGTTCTATGAGCTGAAAGGAAGGGCCAAGTGCATATGAGAGATTTCACCCCACCAAATATAGCCAAACCTACTATGTAATTTGGGGTGTTACTCCAGTAATTCCCACATGTGAATGTCTAGCTGCATCTTTTCAAGTCCTTAGCACTAATGTCCAGCCTGATGACTTTATGATAGGCATTCCAACAAGTATTCTTCCCACTCAATTATTCCCATATAGGTACCTTAAGCCTAGCCACTTTAGAGAGCCTAACTCCCAAGTCTTCTATCTTCCTAAATGATGCTGATCTCTAACATAAATCTAATATTCTATCTACATCCCTTTTCTATTTCTTCACTCAGGACTTCAATAATTCCTGTGCCCAAATCCAAATCATCATGTTGTAAGCATCTATGTTGCACAAATTGTTATGAAATCTTTGCACCATATTTCGTCATACCCCCTCTGTTTTCAGTTTTAAAAAAAAAAATAGAAAAGAAAAAGGAAGACATGGGGTGTTTTTATGTCCTAGGAAATTTATCTGAATGTTTACCGCAGTCAAATGAGTTGGAAAGCATTTATTCATACTTGAAGTCCTTCTCATCCCCATTCTATCTTCCCCAATTCAATCTAAATCTTGGGAGTAGGTTATCTAAGTGTGCCTTACATCCACCACCTTTCATCCCACATGTCCTTTCCCTCCTTACAATTAGAGTAGTTAGGAGCCATGGCCAAGCTAAATGCCCAACCTTGACATGTTGTGCTTATGTAGGAGGAGAAGGATGCAGCTTCACATTATTCGAGTGGGATTACTAGCGGAGCACTCCCTCTACTTAGTAGTACCTAACACAAAGAGAGGTCTCAATTGTGAGAGATATCAGTTCCACCATTCATGAGTAAAGTGAGGACAATCTCAGCTCATAGCACCATACCTTGAGAGAAGTAAAGTGAACTCTTCAATACCTCTAGCTCTTCATGAATTAAACAAAACTGTGCAGGAGAAGGATTCAAGTCATCATCGGAAGGATAGTTATGAAACATTCCATGCTTGTAATTCTTTGATTGCCAAGGTGGAGGGTTCAATCTAGAAAAAATTAAGGGAATTGCTCGGGCCGTGCAATAGGTAAGTCGGGGGGTGTGATAAGTCTTAGTTTATCACAGAAATTACACACCACTTAGGGTTAGATCCACTGATTATGACAGTATACACATCTAATTATGGGTAAAAGTAAGTGAAATCAGCTTTGAAATGAGTTAATACACCTTCTAGATTTTTCTAAGATTTTTCCCTGATTTTCATAATTCTTTGTGAAGGGAAATAGCAAAGGGAGCAGAAGTTTAGTTTCTCTGGTGGCATTTTTGTTATTTTGAGAATTGTGAGGGATCGTATGGTTTCTGCAGGGAGAAGTTGAGGCGACGCGGCACATGTTCACTCGTAGGAAGAAGGAACGGGGCCCATTGGGAAGACTTACCAACTCCAAACACGTGGAGCAGGCACAGGCGAGAGAAGACCTTCTCTCGAGGATCTAACGGCTGTGAGCACCCGAGGAATCAGCCATCAGATCAAGCCAAATTTTAGGGGGAACTTTTCGCGCGCTTGATGCTTTTCACCTTTTGGGAGAGGGTTTTCGATACAAGAGGAGCTGTGTTGGTCTCTTGTAGGTACTTTTTGCATTGTGGTTTTCTCCTAAGTGAATGCGAGAGCGCGAATGTTGAAGTCCATCTTTAGTCACTGTGGATGCTATTGAAGAGTGGACGACAAATCCAAGCTGAGATTGAGGAGAAACGCTACCTAAGGCCAGGATTGGGGTGACAGTTAGGTAAGAACATCTCCTAGATTTCTGCTTAACTCTTCGTAATCGTGGGGGGTCTTGGTTGCGGGACATACCCAAGATCACTATGTTTTTTGAAACATCCCAACATGTTCCTTTATTTTTCCCGTGACGAGAGTACACGCGATCTGTGAGGATACCGTTCGGTCGTCCACCGGACCGTGTAGTGCCGACGCGAGGTAAGTAATTTCAATTAATTTCTTTACTTCTGAATTTTTCTGTTGAACATAGATTCCAAGTTACCTCTTTTAAATCCACCGACCAGCAATTAGATTTTCCTTTTTTTTGTGAGTTATTCAAAAACCCGATTGACTCGATACTTATCGATTAGAGTGCATTTTGAGTTGATTGAATAGGTCTTTAGGAATTAAAAAAAAAGAAAAAGAAAAAAAGGAGAACAAATATATTCTCTGAGGAACCCACCAAATTAATCCCTAATCTCCGTGGATTCGACACCCTACTTACTGCTAAACCAAGTAGGAATTATAAATGTTTTGATTGACTCAAGATTAAACAGTGACACACTCACCGAGTAATTCAGAAATAATCTTGACATATCACCTCTCTCTCCCTACACTCATCAAAGTTGGGTGAGATTTCACTCAAACTCTCATCATGATCATCTTGAAAAAAGACATGCTTCTATCTATAAAACATACATTTTTAGGATTTACAAGAGGTTGAGTTGGGAGTTGATCAGTATGGTGTTCATATTGACCGGTTTCATCGAATTCACCTTTCATCTTCTCATTTCTTGATTTTGATGGGATTCTTATGTTCCTTAGCTTCTTGATCTCCATCATGATCTCCTTCATGAGGTTTTGTTGCTGCTTAATGATCAATTGCTAATTATTTTGTATTCCTTCAAATCCCTAAAAAGTTCTATAAGAGTTGTGTTAATTTGATAATCATGAGAATTTTGAGCAACAAAAGATTTAGAAAATTAAGAGAAGGGTTTTGATTGTTGAGAGATGAAGAGTTTGGCTGAAAATTTCTTCTTCTTCCTTTGTTCCAATTTTATCCTCCCAAATTGCCTTTTGTGTTCCAATTTTGTTGGACATCCTTGGGTCTTTCGAAGGGGTTAACTGCGCACTCATTGGAAAATATTCTTCGAAATGATCATTATATGAGAAAATGGAAAAAATGGACTTAAATTGGTGATTTGAATGGATAAAATGGAAAAACGGAGAAAAACATTCTTAGCCTCAAGGCTTGGTGATTTGAATTGAGATCGATATGTAAAAGATTTAAATTTTTTTATCAACTCTTCTATTGCTTGACCTAACCTCCATATGTCTCTTTCCACCCAATCCATACAATATTCCAGCTCCATGGCCTTCATGTCAATGAGTCCCTCCTCATTGAAGTGTTGAATTCCTACCATTTTTAGAAAAACTTTGTTGAAAGGCCCAATTTCGACTAATGTATCCATGATTGCATAGTGTCATTGGCATACGTCTCAATGAAATTTCCTCTGCAAGTTATATCCACCATATTTTGCTCATTATCATTCAAAACCCCACCATAATGTTTTGACTAACTCCCAAGATGTAATCTCATAATGAGGATATCTCCTAGTTAAGGCCATTAGTCTCTCCCAATCCTCACTAAAACTATTGTTACCTTAGATAATGATGGAGAATTATTTTAAAAACATGAACACAAGGGTTCCAAGTGAACCAATATTCTCCTCCTTACTCATCAGTGTGAGAAATTATCCATTCATTAAATGGATGAAGAATACCTCTCTAAATAATTAAAGAGAGTGTAGATCTTAAGGGAATTATCTTCCCTCCTCTTCCTATTTTACACTGATCCAAAGATTGACTTGGTCAAAAGAAATTAGCCTTATCCTTAGATAATTAGAATCCCTTGAATGGACCAAGTCAACCACCATCTTACCTTGAAATAGGGTCCTTAATCTCCAAACCTTATCCACCATATCATAGGTACCTTATATCATTTTAATTAATGATCTCATAAAAAAATCAGTAGGAAACCTCTTTGAATTACATCCCTTTATTTCTTTGAAACCACCTTAGTTAGAAATTATAGGAGAGATCTACATCTTATCACCTATGGAAGAAGTATCTACGGGTTCGACCTCAATACTAAAGCCTTTGCTTGGATAAATCCATGCATGTTATATTGGCAATTCAGCATGCAAAAGGCCTCATTCACTCAAAGTGAATGTGAGGACAACTACAATAAGAAGAGCTTCACCATTACTAAAGTTCACGAAAGCCTTTCTTATGAAGATAATCAGTACGAAGAAAGCTTCCAATGCATAAGATTATCTCGCATTGGATGTTAACCGTCACGGTTGATCAAAAGAGAGAAGCTCAGCATGATATCTACCATAGACAGTCATCGTATTCAGCAATATCTGCCACGGTGTTATGTCAATGACTTTCACATGACAGGAGACTTCATGAATAAGGAATATCCAAGAAGATCCCCCTACAGGACTATCTCCCATCTAAACCAAGCCTTCACGGCTGATAATGAAGAAGGGAAGAATTCAGCCTTCTACCTATTAATGGATAGTCCTCATGATTATCAAACCGTTGGTAACTTCTCAAGATTTCCAAGAGTATCTCAGGAGAACTGAAGACAGTTTAGCATGAATACAGCTCACTATGAAGTGGACTAGTCTATTTTTGGGAAGAAATTTAGAAAGACGGTTTCAAAATAACGAAGAACGGTTTCAATGTAGAAATGTCCCGCCGCGGAGGAAGTTCCAGAGACTCTGAATTGGCGAAGCTTTTAGATGGAGACGGCCGCGAGGACGACGACCAAAAGCGCTCAAAATAGTTATTTAGGGCAGTCCAAGCTAGAAACTGGATTTCTGCTTGTGATGGGGGAATAAGAAGCATTTAAGATTGACTAGTTACAACACAAGGAAATTAGACGCTTTTGGAACTGTTAATGGTGAGGAGGATGAGTCGTCGTCAGCTGGCAGCAGAGAGGCGACGGTCTGACCTAAATTTTATTGTTGCGCTCTCTCAAATGCATTCAGTAAATCCGAAAATCCGCACGCAGTCTGACCAAATGCATTCAGTAAATCCGCACGCAGCCGATGTGTCAGTTGACCACTACGAAGCGCAAGAGAAGAAGAGCTCCAAGAAGGAGGGCAGTTATAACCGCCCCACTTACAGATGTCAACGCGAGAAAGAAAGACTCCACGCCCCTCCACCACGTGAAGATCACGTCGTACGCGCGGAAGACAAAGAATTTCGGAAATCTTCTAAACTACCGGACGGAGAGTACCGTGAAGCGACATCTCCCATAAGTTCTCTTCTTTCTATTTCTATAAAACGCGCAAGTGTAAATGACGAGGATCATGTTTTTTGAATGAAAAGTTTGGTTACTTTTACCTTTGTGTTTCACCGTATCTCCCCGTATCTCCACCATTTCCCTTCCGCAAACCTCTCCGAGTTCTATCTCTCTTTCCCTTTCTCCCTCCCGTTCTTTCCTCTTTCATCCATCTCAAAGAAAGAATTCAACAGAGGAAATATCTTGTTCAGTGGAGCGATTCGGGAGCATCGCTTCTTCCTTCCATCTCAGGTATCATCCTCTTCCTTAAAGGTCTCTGAGATCTTTAAGTCCAATGTTGACTTTTCTACAATTTCCTATCCTCTGTCAAGTAACTGTTATCCGAGAGTCCCCCTAAAGGTTTCGTCTATTTTAATAATATTATACTCAAATATTATTCACCGTCCCACTTGTTTTCCATCTCTCATCTCCTATCCTAAGTATCCACGTAACAACTAATCTCGATCATCTTTCTATTCATCCTTATTATTTTATCCTTATCCTATCCATTCTCCTCTCTCTACCTATTTTCTATATCGTACATCTACTATCCAGAAATAATATTCTATTAGATATTCCATGTCCTCATTCTATTCCCCCTAATATTCTTATCATATTTCATCTACCTCGCTCTCCTATTTCATCGATTCTATACTTTCTATTTATTATCATATATTCCTTAAATACTACTCATTCATAGTTATATCATTCATAGATCCTCCCCATATTGTAGGATTTAGATGCCTCTTCTAAATTATCCTACATCAGATAATCTCTCAAATTCTTCTCCTAAGGTCCTTAATTTTACCAAAACATTAGAATTTTCTTGAAAATCATTTCTCCATCTCACTTTAATAAGTAAACCTTTGTCCTACTGACTAAAACTACTCTTTGCCTTTAAATTTTAATGCCATTCAAAATAATCTCATTTTAAGATGCTCTTTGGACACTCGGGGATAATTATAGGTCCTATATATATTGATAAAATCCTCAAGAAGCACAGGGCTCCTTATTAAATCTCTCATAGAAAGTAGGTAATAATTGAAGCATATGAGGGTCGATCCTAAATGATACATTATTGGCTCAGGGATCAATATCCAAGTGTATATTTGGCTCTTAGTAAGATCAAAATACTATCTTAGCTTCATCCTCCTAAAAACTGTCTATGGTTTTAATTAGGGTTTAATTAGGGTTTTTCTTCATCTATGGGGTGAAGATAGGGCGATCTTTTTTCAAAAATTGAAAATTCTTGATTAGACAGTAGAACGGTGATTTAGGGTTGAAAATTTGAAAAAGTGGATCAAAAAGATTGAGAAAATAGAAGAGATCAAAATGAATAAACCCTAGTCTAAAAGTCAACGATCGAAACTCAATGTAGTGATGCTCTCAAATCAATCGCTCTTTTAAGAGTCCATACATTTTGCCTCAACTTTGAAACTTACATCTAATACAAATATTGAATAGAAAAGAGAAGAAAATCACTAAAAATGAAGTTCGGTGCATGGAGAACAATTGACTAGTGCTTTCTTTCCTTTGGCTAGACAATTCTAGAGGTCACCAATGAATTTTTAAAAAACCTAATTTTTCCGCATCAAAATTTAATTCAACCACAGTGAGTTTGAAGAGCATGAAATAATAATCATGCGCACAAAATTTTACCTCCTAAATCCATCAAGATTATAAGATATTGTGATTTCAATTTAGAGCATCTCTAGCCATTGAAAATTCATTAAAAATCACAAGATCTGATGCAACTGTTGATTTTAATCTTTATCAAAGTCAAAGGCCCTTACATTGCACCACGTATCACGTTTCCATTTGTGATGAGGAGAGAGAAAGAGCATAAAACATTGCAGCCCATCAAGTGAGATTTCTCAAGTGTAAAACGCACAAGATTGCGCCACACATCACCTTGACATTCCCCATGAGGAGAAAAATTGGGAAAATTGAAAGTCGATCTGATGGGCCATAGATCTCGCGCATCTTAGTGTGCCACGTGTTGCATTACGATGAAGGTGATATTGTAGAATCACTCCAAAAGATCAAGCGGTCGAGATCATGCCACATGTACCTGCAAAGATAAAAAAATAGTCTCACATTGAATTTGTTAAAGAGATATTCAGCCTTTAAATAACCAACCCATTAGGGGAAAGTAACAATAAATTTTTTTAAGAGATAATACTCCCCTTAATGGGGCATGCAAGCAATGGTTAGGCATCACATGGCACCACCTCATCGTGTGATGTATCTGTAATGCCACGTCGGCATGCCACATCTACATGCCCAAATGATATCAGAAAAATTTTAAATTTTTCAATTTAAAATCCTTTAAATTCCAGAAAAGTAGAAAATTCAAGAAAAAATTTAGAATATCAGAAAAAAATCAAAAAAATTATGGAAAAACCCTATAAATTTAAAATAATCATATCTTTTCATAGAAAACTCATTTTTGGTTGAAATTTTTGTCATTTGAGATCTTTATTTTATGCTTTTTTATCATATCACCTAAAATAAAAAATAAAAACGATAAAGAAGGAAACTTTTCATGAGAAATCACTTACCTTCTTCTCCTATCTTCGTCCTTGTTCTTCTTTGTTCATGCATACGATCACTAAACTCATGCAACATGATTAATTTATCATTCTTTGACCTTCAAAAAGGTCAAATGCCAATAGTGTTTAAAATTAACTGTAATTTAATGCAACTTCAGCTTATGAATAATATGACATAATGAATACAAAAATTTCATCAAAACATGATAATATGCATAATCATTATGCATATTATGCCTTAAAATCATCATAGAATAATAAATTAAATGTGTAAAATGCATGTTATCATCTCTTTTTTTTCTTATTTTTAAATTTATTTTAGTTTTGTTGAATTATTTCTTATTTCTATATATATTTTTTGTTCTTTTGTTCATTTTTCATTTATTTTCTTCATTTTCTTTTTTTTGAAAAAAAATTGCATTCACAATCCCCAAATGATGCAGGAGTTAGATAGCTCTAAAGGACAATGAAGTGCAGTCATCTTCATTGTTCCATGTAAGATGTTTGTGTGTAGCCAATATTCCTAAATGCAAGGAAGGGACACCCTCAACTAGGATATCATCTCAAAAATAAAAGTAAAGAAGCTTGTAATAACATGCAAAATTTTCACATTAATGCTATACATTTTATCCATTTATTTATATGAAATGATCATAAATTCATGTTATCATGAAATAAAATGACAAGGTCTATGTTTATAATGATATTCTTAATTTTAATGATTTGATGACGTTTTATGATAATTTATCACATTCATTCATCAAGAAAATATCTTATTAGGTCATAAATTATTATTTTCACTTAAAAAATATTTAATTACATGAAAAATATTTATAAATGTACGTTATCATAGTCTAAAATAGTTAAATTTTTTTCCAAGAAGCTTCAATTTTTGTGGATTTTGGGTACTTTTTAGGATTTATAAATGTTAACATCATTAAGAAATGTTTTATTCAAGAAATTTTTGTTTAATTATAAATGATTTTTTTCATGAAATTTCAGGCTTTCACATTATCATGTCTAGTGGTGCTATCGCAATCGTCACTTTTTCTGCATCTCTCTCTTCTCTAACTCCCTCTTTCTCTCTCCCTTTCTCTCTTTACCCATGAGCATTGATGTGGCAAGTTTTGTCGTGTTAGAATGGCAGTGTTGGGATTGTTTAACAAGAGAGAGATTATTGTCTCTCTCTCTTCTCTCTCTATCTCTCTTTCCCCCTCACTCTCTTTCTCTCTCGCCCTCTTTCTTTTTTCTCTCAGGCATCAATTGTACAATGCCACACTTCATTGCTGCGCCACAAAATTTCTCTCCTACGCTCTATATTTTTTGTTTTACCACTCCCTCTCTCTCTCTCTCTCCCTCTCTTCCTCGCCACTATCTCTCGTGTTAAAGGTAAGTCATTTGTGCTAGAAATAATGCCACCCCAATTTATTATAGTACAATTTTTTTAGAATTAGATGAGAGAGGAGAGAGGAGAGAGAAAAGAGAGGGGAGAGAGAAGAGAGAGAGAAAATTTAAATTTTTACTTTATTTTTGATTTTTTAAGGAAGACTTACATCAATTGTACTACCTGAGATGTGGGAGTTCATGGGGAATGTTGCAACATGATAACGTGGAGTTTGAGGCAATTTGAGTGCATTGATGATGAGAGAGAAATAAATCAACGTTCAATATTGCTCGAAATTTAAAGGTTGATATCAATGATCTTGATGGAGTTTTGAGATGAAATATTATGGGTGGCTTCATCTTTTTATGATCTTTGATCATATAAAGGGGATGAAAAATTTAGGACTTTTTAGGTTTAATGCAATGCCTCTAGCATTGGAAAGCAAAAGGAAAGAAGGTTGTGATAGATCATCATTTGTGATCAAATCATTATTTCTAGTGAGTTCCTTCCTTATTTTTTTCATTCCTCGTGTTGGATGCAAGACTCCAGGTCCGAGCAAAATGTATTGGCCCTCGAAAGAGTAATCAAACTAGGAGTATCACTAGGATAAGATCATGATTGTGCAAAGATAAGAAATTTGTTGATCTTTACATTTCTTCTTGTGGGGTTCTGAAGTCAATAAACTTTCAAAATTTTGATCAAAACATCGAATACAGCAAAATAGATTGAATCAAATATTCAAAACACCAAGTCACCAAGAATAGATGATCATATTATCTAGTATGTATGAGAAAACATACTTACAGGGTTTCCTTCAAAGACTTCTTGAAGCTATTCAAGTGTCTAGCCTCTAGCGGTATCCAGAAATTTTCCAGATGGTTGGATTTCCTCTTCAAAGCTCTTCACCAAGAGAGAAAGAGAAGAAATGAGAGAATTCTCACAAGGCTTGCATGGGCATCATGAGTTGTGATTGTTCTCTCCCTATTTATAGACATTTGGTATGCGGATTTTTCATAAAACCTCCCATAATTATATCTATATCTACCACCATCCATAAACCTTATGTCTGTGGCCCTCTAGGTCCATATATTTCTCTAGTTAATAACTCTATAGAAAAAATACCATCTTATTGGTCAACCTTAATTAATTATCCACATCAACATATAGATTAATTAATCAAGGATCGATTTAACTCAATCGATAGGTTGAGTTGCAAGCTTGTTGGGTGCCAAGCTCCGCCACATACACTAGGAGATATAGAGTATGTAAGAACTCACTTATAGAACCTTTCTATCATCGATTACCATGTATGTGTAATCCTTTATTCGCATGAGACTCATGAATGACTTAGGGTATGGTCAAATGTCAAACCCTAATTGGTCACTCAAGTTAGTAATGATGCAAGTAGAAAATTATCAGGAACTCCCTCTCCAATATTTCCACTACCTTGGCTAAGGATTTCATCGCATCTCATTCCTTGAGTCAATCTCCTCAAATACTAAGGGCGAAAGATCCCATCTTGATCACACAATGATCTTCGTGGACTTCATGTCATATCCAATATATGACATTTTAGATATCCTATGGCTAGAGATCCATAAGTCATAATCAAAACATGATCATCCATCCACAAGATGTCTTTGGTGTCTCAAGTCAAAGGACCACATACATGACCATGACATGAATCAACCTGATTGACAGTTATGTATAATACCATTCATGGATTCATACTGATCAATTTAGTTAACTCTTTCTCCAAAGAGCACCCACTATCTATCCTTAATGTCTCCGCACCGATAGTTACAAGATCAGCCATACTCATCATATGAGTTTGATTAGATAGTGCTATTCTTTTAGGATAATTCCATGTCCTTCTCGAATATCCCATGAATAGGAATGTTTAGAACATA
Organism: Lemna minuta; assembly: GCA_024174645.1. Classification (NCBI taxonomy): domain Eukaryota; kingdom Viridiplantae; phylum Streptophyta; class Magnoliopsida; order Alismatales; family Araceae; genus Lemna; species Lemna minuta. The sequence goes on from CM044116.1 coordinate 11,538,566, forward strand.
TGTTTAAAGACTAGTGATCACTATATTATGATCTCATCATAATTTACTTAGTCATTGCATTTGTTCATGGACTTCATTGCAAACATCACACATGAATGACAATAAATAAATTTCATTTCAAAGAACTATATTATGATTGGCTCATAGGCCAATAATATCCATCACTTCTATCATATAAAATATTCAAAAGCACTATCATCATCTTTAATCTAAAATATTCTAATCATGTATATGAGATTTGAGAGCTTTGGATTGTTTGTTACATCACTTTTTCACATCATACATCTCTCATCTTTTCATTGATTAGATCTATTTTCAACAAAAAAATCTTACATTTTTATTTAGATCTAGTGACCTTCCTCTCTATAGTTCTACCCTTCTTCACTTTATACTTGGTTATCTATGATTAAGTTTAAAATATTAAAAATATTATTTTATAAGTTTGATTTGAAAAAATGACATAGAGAAAGAGTTGGGCCACATAATAAGATCTTGACCTCTGAGTTGCCTCCATGTAAAAGAGATGACCCCAGATCAAGGGTGGAGGTGCAGCATTGAGGAGATGGTGAGATATTCTGAATGGTGATGAAGAATCATAGATGTTTATGGAGGAAGATCATCTCGTGAGTGATAGGAAATTGTGAAGAGAAGAAAGGAACCTTCACCACCTATGAAAGAGGATGAGGGCAGAGGAAAACTCTATAAATTTTTTTTAACAACATTTTAAAAGATTAGGATTGGTGGGGCGGGTAGCGGAATGCTACCCATCCCTTGGACTACTTGCTTGCTCAACTCTACTAGCTTGGGCGAGGAGCAGGCCAATGGTGGGTGATGTCAAGATGATGGATCGCCAACCTAGAAGAAAAAGGTGGTGGGGGGGGGGGGGAGAGAGAGAGAGAGAGCTAGTGGGAATAGATGGGAGGAGAGAAAATTTTCTCTAGTATATTCTTGGCTTCTCTCTCTCTTACCTCTCTCTCATTAAATCAATATTCTTTATAGTTTTTTTTATAATTAAGTAAGCAACCCTCATCCACCTTGGGATCCTCCCATACCTTAGAGCTAGGAGAGATTGACTTTAGGACAAGTCTAAAAGTTGCCCCACCCCAACACCTCCCTAATGCCACTCACCTGCCCCTAACCTAGATTGCATTGAACCCTAGTATCAAGAGAAAGATAAGAGTATTTTGAGTCCGGATTAAGGATACGTAAGGAGAACCTTTTCATGTTCTCAGAAATTATAAAAAAAAGAATAGTCTTCTCTAGAGCATGGATCAGTTAGTTTTAATTAAAGTAATGCTTAGCTTAGGGATGAACTCAATTTTCACATGTTTAAGTCATTTTTATGTATCAATTTCATGTAATAAAATTTTTAAGTTCCTAACTCAGTATGGTAAAAAGTATGGAGCTTAGGTATTGGGGTTAGAAGCTTTAAATGATAGACCAAAGTATGGAAAGAGGCCTGAGTGTAAATGTAGCATGTATATATGATGCAAATTGATTAAATTGTGATTATCTTGAAGAAATTAAGATGAAAATCAGAATTCAATTCAAATAGTATGATTAGAGAAGATGAAAATGAAAATGATATAATGGCAAGGTAAGATAGGTGGATGAGAATAGTGATATGTCGATGTGCAAACAATGAGATGAGGGAATTGTGATAAGTGAATGATGACAATGCTGCTACATGAAAAACAAAGAAAAATAATTTTTCTAAAATTTTTATGAAGATGATCACAAAGAATAATTTTATCCTATTGTTGGGAAACCCCTTTGTGATGCTTATCCTAGGCCAAGCAATGCTAGACGCACTCTTATCATTCTCCTTTACTTTGATTTTGTCTCCTTGAAGAAATTTAGCATCAAACAAATCCACTTGGGGCTTGACCTCCTCTCCTTTTCCTTTTGGTATCATGATGCTATGAGAAAGCCAAAAAAATTAGAGGGGAGAAAATTTGAATTTTCATAAGGATCTTCTAGGGTTTGATTTTTTATAAGGGAAAATCATCATAATTTTGAAATCATCATTTTTATGCTCAGTTTTGATTTGACGCCATGGATGGATAAAGGATGACAAGATAAAGTTACCCACGAAATTTCAGCTCAAAACTCCTTTTTGTGATCAAAATTAAATGCATCATAATGCGCCATCAGACAAGCTCTGATAGTACTTAAAAAAATGAGCATCAGCCTTTACAAGTGTGGGAGTCATGTGTGCCATCTTATCGCCTTGATCACTATTGTACGTGTGATATTGCGACACATGCCCTAGTGATTTCTAAAGAAGAAACTACAAAAAATAATTGCCACTGTATGATCTTAATTCAACGCGTTAAAGCATGCCACATTTTGCCAAAGTAAGGTGGTTCAACCTTTAAAAAGTGGGTTTTACTTGTGATCATTAGATTACAACCATAGGCTTCATAGAGTGCCACTTGTGACAATGTGACTAGTCACTATGATGATGCTCTCTTCCTTTTTTGTAAACTCATGTGGATCCCAAGTCCACTAATTGGTGAGCTCCAATTAGTTGAGCCAATTAGAGCGATGAGATGTCGCCACACGTCTCGTGGGAACCTTCTTCTTTTAGTCCCATGTGGGCTGTTAGGAAGAGAGAACACGATAGGAGAGAGAAGAAGGAAAATAGAAAATAGAGTTTGATAAGACATCTATATGCATGAGAGTGAGAAAAATATAGGAGAGATAGAGAGGAGAGAGAGAAAGGAAGAAAGTGGGCTTCAGCCCAATAAGAGAGAAAGAGAAGGTAGGCTTTAACACTCCCCCTCAAGCTGGAGCGTGGAGATCAAACATGCCCAGCTTGGATCCAATGGTCTCATATGCAGGGCCCGGTAGTGCCTTAGTAAAGATGTCTGCCAGCTGATGTGCGGAAGCGACGTGCGGGGTACAGATGGTACCATTATCGACATACTGTCGTATGAAGTGGCAGTCGATCTCAATATGCTTCGTCCTCATATGGAACGTAGCATTACTGGCGATAAAGGAAGTAGCCATGTTATCTCAGTACATCTGCATAGGCCCTGCTGGCAGAAAGCCAAGCTCGGTGAGAAGAGAGCGTAGCCACAGCATTTCTGCCGCGGTATCCGCCATGGCTCGATACTCGGCTTCAGCACTAGAGCGGGACACGATAGACTGCTTCTGAGAGCGCCATGTGACCAGGTTACCTCCAACATAGGTGGCATATCCACCATGAGACTTCCGATCCTCCTTGTCACCAGCGAACCCGAGTCGAGTAGGCCTCAACTGTCTAGATGACCCTGTCAGCCGATACAAGAGGCCCTTCCCGGAGCTCTCTTAAGGTACGCGTAGCAGATAGACACCCTCCCGGATGAATAGTGCGAGGAGCTCCGCATAAACCGACTCAAGACACTAACCGCATAGGAGATGTCAGGGCGAGTCACCTGTGAGGAAGATCAATTTCCCCACAAGTCTGGCGGTGAGAGGCTGCATCCTCAAGAAGTGCAGTAGCATTGTCCCACCGAGTCCACATTACGCTCCCATGGGTGAGGGAGGCCGGCTTGCACCCCAGCGTCCTCGTCTCCTCCGAGTAGATCAGCGCGTACTTCGCCTGACACACGGACATCTGCCCCTGAAGATAAGCTATCTCGAGGCCAAGAAAGTACTGGGGGAGACAAATCTCGTGTCTACAAAGTGCTGAGCCGAGATAAGCCTTGGTCGCGAGTCACCTCGCGGCGTCACTACCGGTGATGATGATGTCATCCACATACACAGCCCAGGATAACACATCCTGCAGGGTGCGTTTTCGCATGATAGTCGGATCGGATACGGTAGAGACGAAGCCATACGAGAAGAGCAGCTGTGAGAACTTGTGGAACCACGCACACGGGCTTTGCTTTAGCCCATAGATAGCCTTCTTGAGGAGACACACCTCAGAAGACTCCCCCTGAGCAACGTACCCAGGCGGTTGCTCCATGAACACCTTCTCATCGAGATCGCCGTAAAGGGAGGCGTTGGACACGTCCAGCTAATGAAGCGGCCAGGACTGATCCAAAGCGATGGAGAAGATGACACGGATGGAGCTGAGGCGCGCCACAGGCGAGAATGTCTCATGATAGTCAAGACCATAGGCTTGAGAAAAGCCACGGGCCATGAGACGCGCCTTGTAGCGAGCGATGGAGCCATCAGGATTGTACTTGAGGGAGTACACCCACTTGCAGGAGACAACATTGGCATCAATAAGCCGAGGAACCAGCGTCCAGGTCTCCCGCTGAATGAAGGCCGCATACTCCACATCCATCGCCTCTTTCCACGCCGGTACTTGCAACGCCTCAATATACGACTTGGGAATTGACTCGGTTAGAACAGGCAAGGGAGCAAAGGGACCCGATAGGAAGGAGAAAGGCGGGCAGGAGAGACATGATGGGCGATAGGGTATTGCGTACACTGGCGAGTGCCCTTGCGAAGGGCAATGGGAAGGTCAAGGTCAGATACGGGAGGCGGTGGGGAAGGTGGTGGTGACAATGTAGCCGGATCAGTGGATAGCGGCAAGGAGGGAGGTTCCGGCTCGGAGGATGGATCAGACGGGAGGGATGCCGACGAGGGTGATGCCTCAGGCAAGAGAATCGGGACAGTCGGAGGGAGGTCAGTAACCGGGGAAGCAGATACCGAAGGAAGGAGGGATGGGGAGGAGAGATCCTTGCCAGACTGAGTAGATGTAAAGTAGGGAACGTCCTCATGGAAGGTCACATCTGCCGAAGTAACGTACTGGCGCCGATTTGGGAAGTACACACGGTAGCCCTTCTGAGTCCGAGAATAACCGACAAACACACCCTTTTGGGCACGGGGAGCCAGCTTGGATAAAGCCGGGGTGTGATCTTGGACAAAAGGCGAGTGCAGCCGAACACTCGAGGTGGTAGAGAGAAGAGATCAGCGAGCGAGTCAATCGGCTGAAGGGGAATAGCACCTCCAAGAGCGGCAGATGGAAGGCGGTTCACCGGGTATGCTATGCGGTCGAAACGGCTTCGCACGGGAGATGCGAGGTACCCTCATAGCAAAAGTAGCAGTGTGCGTACCATGTCCGAGGAGGTGTCGATGTTTCAGCTCTGCCACCCACGTTCTGCTGCCGAGGTGTATGGGCGGGTAGTCTGATGAACTATGCCATGGGCCGGACAGAGTTCCTCAATCGCCTTACGAGTAAACTCAAGTGCATTGTCCGTGCGGAGGACTTTGACGATCGTCTCGTCTCGGGTAATAATCTCAATTAGAAAGTGCTTTGAAACGCGAGAAAGTACCTCCTTTCAACTCTTCAGGGATATATGTCCAAGTCGCCGGGTGTAGTCATCAACGAACACCATGTAGTACTTTCCTCGTAGGCGATGGATGCGGGGCCGGACCCCAAACGTCACGAGTGGGACCAAGTCAAAGCGGGCGATGGGTAGGTGGACCAGTGCGCGATGGATACGACGATCTATGGTGCTTTCCTAGTTCACAAGACTCACAATGAAACTTCAGATAAGTGTAACCAAGGTAGAGTTTCTTTAAGCTGACAAAACTAGGGTGCCCCAATCGACGGTGCCACGAAAAGAGTCATGAAGGGAACTAGAGGAAGCGAGAGAGTGCAAAAAGGGCTTGAAGTCCCAGTAAATGGAGAGTCGACCACTAGCTCGTAGATGCCTCGTCAGTTTTCACGGCCTAGTCCAATCCTCCGGCCCGTGTCGAGATCTGGAAAGACGCAGTGATGGGGGAAAAGAAAAACACACCACGGTGAAGGGCTTTAGTGATCACTGCGATGGGCACGATGGGATTCGCGAGGGAATCGAGGGAATGTACTGGACGTTATGTAGAGGAAGGGAAAAGAGGTGGCACGAGACGGCGGACCCAAGGGACGGGACGAGAGCGACCGTCACCAATACGGACGTCGGGAATGGAGGTTTCGAGGCCGATAAGCGGTGAGGGACGGAGGAGAAGCTGAGTCATATGAGAAGATGCCCCCAGTCAATAACCCAGAAGTAATATGAGGAGTTGAGATAGACGGCGTACTGGAGGAGAGACCCGTCCTCCCCATATGACACCAAGGCTGCTCGTCGAGTGCCGCAAGAGCGGCTGATGGTGCCGTGGTCGGACAAAGTGAGGAGGGCCGTGATGCCCGAATGTAGGCCAGCTCAGGGGAGATAGGCGAGGCGGCGCGTTCCGGATCTGAGGGAGTAGTCGATGATGACCCGTCCGCCGTGGGCGAGTCGAGGATGTCTTGCCTCCAAAGGCAGCCATAGCCCAAGCGAGCTTCGAGAGGATGAGAAGGGCTGAGTGACATGAGGATGACGACAAGGTGGTCGGCTCGGCCATGAGAGAGTAGCAGCACTGGGAGCGGCGATGGCCGAGCTCGAATGGATGTGGTAATGGCGGGCGTCGAGCGTCACACACGAGCAATAGCGGCAAACAAAAGCACGAGCAGTAGACGCGGGAATGGCCAAACAAAAAGCACGAGCGGTAGCAGCAAGGCGTCGGCGTCGGCTTCGCGAGCGAGGCGTTGGCGTCGCGTCGGCTGCGGAGATGTCGGGCGTCCACGCTCACCACACCGAGCGGGGCGGAGGTGGGTCGTCGGGGTCAACAGGGCGTCGGCGGCGCAGGGCGGAAGGCGCGGCGTTGGCATCCGCGGGGCGGAAAGGCGGGAGGCGTCTGCAGGCGGAAGCGGAGCGTCGGCAGTCGCAGAGCGGAAGCGAGGGCGGCGTAGGGGCGGAAGGCGGGGCGGCAGCAGGGAAGAGCGGAGCGTCAGCTTTGTTGGCTTCGTCAGCAGGGGAAGATTGGCGACGTATCGGCGACGAGACGGAAAGATGTATCGGCGCGAGACTGCGAGCGATATATCGGGGAAGATGTATCGGCGAAGATCGGCTGCAGAGCGCCCAACCGTGGTCGTGACCGTCACGGCTTCATGAGCAAGCGGCGGCGTCGGCTGGGCGTCGTGAGCAGGGCAGCCGTGCAGCGTCGTCAGCGGGGACAGCATCACACCCTCGGGGCAGCAGGGCGGCAGGTCTGGCGTCGCAGGGGCGTCGCAGGGCGTCGCGAGGCGTCGCGAGGCGATGCTTCGCGCGAGCAAGCGCGGCGCGCAGGGCCACGGCAATGGCGGTGGCGACGCAGAGCGGGCGACGCCGAGCTTGATAGAGCGGGGGTGGCGGAGAGACTCCGGATGATGCGGTGGCGACGGCTTGATCGGGCGATAGCGATGCACAACAGGGACGACGCGAGCGTTGCGAGCGAGCAAAAGCGACTCAAAGGCGGCGCGGGGGCAGCGGATGAGCGGGCGGCGACGGCGATGGCAGGACGACGGCACAGCCGATCAACGGCACAGTAGGGCGACGACGTCGCAGGATAGGGCAGAGCGACGCAGAACGAGGATGGCGTCGCAAGGGCGACGCAGAGAGACGCAGGGCGACCGCCGGACAATGGCGGCTGATGGCGGCTGATGGCGGCTGATGGCGGCGGCGTCGCAGGTCAAGACGGCGGCGCTTGAGGGCGGCGGCGTCTTAGGGCAAACCCTAAATTTTCCTATTGCTCTGATACCATGTTAGGAAGAGAGAACACGATAGGAGAGAGAAGAAGGAAAATAGAAAATAGAGTTTGATAAGACATCTACATGCACGAGAGTGAGAGATATATAGGAGAGATAGAGAGGAGAGAGAGAAAGGAAGAAAGTGGGCTTCAGCCCAAATAAGAGAGAAAGAGAAGGTAGGCTTTAACATGGGACACATTTTATGAATGTTTAATTATAAATTATGGGCTTACCCCAAACTTATGGGCATGTTACACACAAAATATCTGATGTAACACGACAGATGCCGGGATCGTCGGCTCGCGTTACAACACAAGGATCTGGATTAACTAACAACTAAGATGCACGAAGATGTAATGATGCGAGTTTTCAAAAGAACGAGAAGTACTAAGAGCGGCGGCTGATCTAGGGAGACGTCCGGAAAGCTTCTCGAGCGCTGCTCGATGGATCGACTTTCCCACGTTCCGTTAGATCGACTACTGACGACTACGGCGGAAGTCCACGACCGGGGTGATCCGCACCCGTACGACGACTGTGAAAACTCGAACGAAACCGAAAAACGAACCCGACCCAACCCGGGCAAATGAGAGGGTACCTATAACGCTAGTCCCCGGCGCTGGAGCGAGCGCCTTCCGCACTGAGAGAGGTGATGATACTCGAACGAGGGCGGCGTCGTGATCCACGGGACGAGGTCCGAGAGGATCGCAGGGGTCCGAAGCGCTCTTGTTCACGAGCAGCACCGACCTGCAGGAAGGAACGTAGATCTGTCGTTACGCTAGAGTCACGGAACTGGGGAGACTAACTAGTGCAAGAAAGAGAGCAGCGCCGATGGAGACGGGAAACGACAGGTTCGGCAGCGACTATCCGTTCACGGGACCGAAGGGACCGACCTGAATATCGACGCGAGTAGACGAGTGTGATCGCAAGCGATCGGACTGGCGTCGGCGAGCGGCGGCGAAGACCGGACGGCGGAGGCTCGACGGCAGCAAACGACGGCTGGAAGTAGTCCACAAACAAGCTATACTAGCGACCGTCGACGGCGGCGGCGGGATCGATCTGGTTCCGGCGACCTCTAAGGGGAGCGCGGCCAGGGGACTCGATCGGACGCTTGGGAATTCAGTCCCGGGGCGGCTCCGTCCGGCGACAACCAAAGTGCAGGTATGGCGGTCGGCGATGATCCAGAGCGGCGGCGTACGGGCGGCAGGATTCCGGCGCAGGGCACCGGGCGGCGGGATCAGGGGTCCCGCGGCAGAGATCCCGGACCACCGGCGGGTCCGTCGAACCTGAAGAGGGGGGGCGGCGGCAAACCTAGCAGGGCCGCCAGGCAGGGGCGGCGCTGCGGCGCGGCAGCGAGCGTCGGCGCGTCGGGGCTGGTGCGGCGGCGCGGAAAGTCGCGGCGGACTGGAGTAAGGAGCGGCGGCTGCGATCGGACTGGCGCAACGGCGGACTGAAGGTCCGCGGCGGCGGCAGCGGGGAGCAGCTGCGATTCCGGCGGTGAATCCCCTCTCCTTCTCCTTCCTCCTCTCTCCCTTCCCTTCAAGGGGGACCCTAGCTCGGGATTCCCTCTTCCTCTCTCACGATAGTATGGGGAGGTCACATCACAGCTTCATATTCATCAAAAAGTCTACACGATACTCTCTCCTCTGTTCCTTATATAGGAGAGAGAAAGAGACGGGTTGCCCTAAGGGCAATCCCGTAATTTGAAGGGGTTTTGGCCCAAAACTAGGCTAAAACCCCTCTAAAGGGCCTAGAACCGGTCCAAAAGTACTAGGGAGGGCCCAAAACACGGGGAAAACCCTCCCACACACACACACATAGTCTCACGAAACAAATAAAGCAAGAAACGGGGAAAACTCGCCGGGAGGATCGCATCATGCGGTGTACTTGAAACCGGGGTCCTGGACATCGGCTCGGGTGCTCCGGCGCGGTAGTACTCGCGCGCCGTCCGGCTCGGCACGTGCTGTCGCCTGGTCGCGGGCATGGTCCTCCATCAATATCTCTCTATCTAGCCTATCTCTTGCTTGTGTCACACCACATTGGTATGGCTTGCATGCCGCTTGGGTCACATGCACATGCCATGTGGCAAGCGCCAAGGGTGCATGTGTCAAGCCCAAGTGTGTGCGCCTATTGTGCCATGTATTGTGGCCTGATTGACCGCAACTTTCATCTCCTTTTTAAATAATTTTTTTACACAAAATATTACTTTAAAAATCCCTAGAAATCCACAAAAATCCCTAAACTTTGAAATATGATTTTACCGATTATAACTCCTTTTCCACTAAATTTCCTCCATTAGATTCACACTTAAATTCTCATCTTTCAATTCTTAAAATCATGAAAAGATTTTAAAGGAATCATTTAGAAAGTTGAGTTTAGTTCATCCTCCTTAAAAATAATGAGGTTTATCCAACTTAACTTTCTCACTAGTTAACGATCATCATAAAACTTAGAAAGATTTATATATCACATGAAAAGCTTGTTGATTGCTCTTTGATAACATGTAACTTATACTTGCAGTTAAAAAATAATTAATGCAAGTTAAGGCATAAAACATTTCATTTCTATGTATGTTATGATACTTTGAGTGCATATTTATCATTCTATACAAATTAAATTATAATATCAAAATACATCATTTTATGGGATAATCAGACATAATTTAAAGGTTAAAATTTTTAGTATATTATTTCTATTTTTATTCGAGGTTATATTAAGTTTTAATTAAAAATTTTTTTAGCTAAAATGTATTCTCTTGTTATTTGTTAAATTTAAATTTATAAAATGATAGATTATTTCATTTATGATCAAATAAAAAAATTGGATTTAAAAGGAATTGTATTTTGACAGTTAAGAATTTTCTAATTTTAGTAATTGCTTTGGAATTTTTTTGAATTTTTTGAATTTATTTTAAATTTATTTTAATTTAAAATAAAAAAATAGTCTTTAAGTGCATGCTGATGTGGACAATGATATGGCATGCACACTTGCAGTGTATGCGCATGCCACACGGTGCAAGCGTGACACACACATGCATTTGTCATTAGAGCATAAGCTAGCCTCTTAATCTATGTGAGTATACATTTTAAAAAATTCCTGAAATTTTTAAAATGTGGGATTATGTTTCTTTATATTTTATCGCACACGACTTCACGTAAAGAGGGGCATTCGATTTTCAGATTTAATCAAGACCTTTGATAATCACTTAAGGGGGGGGGTGCGTGACAACATCTCAATGGACATCGATTCGTCTAGTCCTCGATGTTGAGCTTAGGAGTTATAATGGCCAGGATTCGAAGCATCTTATGCATTAGATCATGATCGAATGACTGTGATTTAGCAATGCTCTCTCTTCATATGGATACGTGGTGCGATTTTAATGCTTTGATGAAGATCTGACGGTCATGACTTAATCATAATGATTTGCCTCTTCGGATTCCATCGCGATCATTGATGTCATCAAGGAGAAGATATGACGCTCACACCCAATTTCAAAATATTATAAAATTCTCTCTCTTCGACAGTGTTACCATTCTTAGATTTTTGAGTGATAAAATCTATTGGATAACATAATACTTGAATCTCTTGTTTATCCTCTTCTAGAATTATTTCTACCTCCAAGGAGTACTTGAAATCAAGATTTTGTCAAGGGTGAAGGAAGAATTTGCCGCTTGCACTCAAATTTTTTTATTTTTCGAAACGCAGAATGAAAAGCCTTGATTAACCAATAAATTGGATCATTTCGAGCATGATTTTGGGTTAGATTACTTGTTTTCTTCCTAATCTTTTCTCCTATTGGATTTTACTTTTGATCAGTAGATCAATTTAATTTTATAAAGTTTTATCATTTTATCTCTCTTCATGAATAATTCTTATCTCTTTTTTTGCTCCTTGATTTCTCTACAAATATTAATACAAATTGAATGATTTTTGATTCTGTGAATTTTCCTTGGAGTCTTCTTTCTAAAAATATAAATTTCTCAAATTTCTCACACTAATTCATTGTTCAATTTTCTCAAATTTTCAATACTTATAAAAAATTTCCCTAATTCTCAATCAATTCTACCCTTACTTACTATTATCTTAATTAATTCACTATTAAATCATAAAATCAGTGAGTTTGAAAATTATTTTGACATGTTGAATTGTGTTTTCAACAACCACACAAATTTGTTTTATCACTCTTCTTCATGATAGTAGGGTTGATTTTGCTCAAGAAGTTATTGAAGAGTTGCTTCTTCTCTGTCTTTTAAAGTTATTTCTTCCTCTCTCTTTGTTATCATGTGCACCGATGCTTTCCTACTCGTTTAAATATATTCTTGCATCCATATAACTCTTTAAAGATGTGAAAATTCAACCATTTGACTTTAAAGAAGTCAAATATAGTTTTCCCATTCTGTTTGCAATAAAACAAAAATGATGCATGATATGACATATTCAAGTTTATACCCTATTACCACTAAGTAGATGAAGATTGGGTATAGGAGTAGAATGATATGATGAATGTAAAATGTCGTAAAAGCATGATAGCGTGCATCATATTAGCAAGAATTATGCATTACCATCTATTTATAATAATGAAAATGATGTGTAATAATGAATTATGCATTACACATCAATGACATGTTATCACTTCAATTTGAGATCTTTTTAATTTGAAAAAGAAAGATCAAATTTCTAGCGCGTGATCCAACATAACCACTCTAAATTTCTTATAGCTCAATTTATCATATTTATAAAATTTGAATCAAATCATAACAATCAAAAATTATTTTTGATGAAGTTAGAATCACAAAATAATGTCAAATCGATCAATAATCACTAAGTGTGTTAACTAATTTTTCAAATTTTAATGTCTTCAATCCGATTTTATTAATTCTATCAACGAAAGTATAAGCAAGCAGTTTGTTAGTTTAATGTTTGAGAAAAAACTTAAAAGAAATTATTCTTACAACCTAAGCTATTTATCTTTTATGTTGGGTTCTGTTGTATTGTGTGTCAACACATGGTTCATTTGTCTCTTTTATTTCTAATTCCATATCAAACTTTGTCAAACATTGCGGATCCATGAAAGTTTTTTAATCATCAAGTTAAAGCGATTAGAACAGTCTATCAACCGATGATACTTGATTTGTTTACATTCATGTCGAAGTGCTTTGGCAGGTGGTGCTTTATGTTTTGCATCCTCGCCTTTTTGGTTAGTGGATGCAGCCTTACTATTGCCTTCAAGGTTTGCATGATCATTTTTTGCATGAGTTTTTTTGTTCAGTGCTTCATTTTTTGATCATTTTTCATCATTTTTTACGCATAGATATTTGCATACTTAGGCTATATAATTCTCGATTTAAAAGTTCACAAGAAATAAACATTGGATTATCATCTCTTTCACGAGGTGATGAATATAAATTTTGAAAAATGAATCACTGAAAATAAATAAGAAAACCACTCATTATTGAAATGGCGAGATCCAATTAGATCACTTCTCAATTATTTGTGAGAAAATTGACTGATCTTCGAATTCAAGTATTCTCAAGAACTATCTATCCTATCTTGTGATGAAGTGGCATCATTTCCTCACGAGCATGCGCCTCTTTTTTCATCCACATCTTGACGATATCACGTTGCTGTGCCCCTCATGGGTCCTATTTTATGAAGATGCCAAACATCACTTTCTTTGGGTCGCCCTTGACTTGTTTACTATTTTCCTCCGCACGGTCATCTCTCTCTCGCTCTCTCCAGTTCATAGATTTCTATCCGTCGCTCTCGAGCCTTACCTCACCGGGGATGAGTACGTTGACCCACCGGCCGGCGAAGGGTTCTATCGTCAAACTTGTTGACTGGCTTCTCGTCGCCGCCGCTCCTACAATTTGCCGAGCTCACTCGCCGTTCACACCTCCCTTTCCTTTCTGGATCTTGAAAAAATGACTTGGGGAGGGAGCCACCGGTAGAGAGAGAGAGAGAGAGAGAGAGAGAGAAAGAGAGAGGGCAGAGTGCCAAAGTCGTTGTCTCATTGAACCTTTCGATGTGCTTCCAGGATAAGGCCGACCAAAACGAGAGCTCATGTTGAGAGCATAATCAAGAAGGGATTTCTGAGAAATAATCCTGGAAAACAATAATATCCAGCTAACCGTGCTTCTTCCCGCTACCGTCACTGATGCTGTTCGCCATGGCAGCGGAGTTGACTTTTAGAGCCTCCAGGATATTGACTGCGCCGCCATTATTTCCCTGGTTGGCGGCACCACCGATGATCGACGAGATCGCGGCGGCTAGCGCCGCCTTGAAGCTCGGGTCAGCCGTTATCGCCGACGTGGCAGCACTGACCGAATCCGTTAACGGCGGCAGCGCTCGATGAACTGGCACGTCGGTGGACATCTGCGACCCGGACAACTTGGACTGGTTGTAGAGCGTCTGTCCAAAGATCTGAGGCTGAGATGGCCTCTGGACTTGGATAGGAGACGGCGGGTGGGTGAGATCTAGGGTTACAGTGGGGAACGGTGCAGATGCAGAGATCGTGGCCAGGCTTGAAGAGCAAGGAAGAAGCCCTCTGGATAAAAAGTTGTTGCTCACCATCCCGTCACCGCTCGGCATAGACCCGGATAATAACATGGAAGCGGCCGCCGACGTCGTCGACGCCATAGCCATCGCCGCCGGAGGAAGCGGATGGTTGTGGGCTCCCTCGTACGTGGTTATCAAGATCGATCGATCTTCAGCGCATCTCTGGACCTGTTATTCATCGGATAATAAGAAACCTGTGTCGATGAGCGAGAGAGACGATGCGATATACCTGTTTGCGAACAGGGCAGCCAGCGGCCATAGTGCAACGGTAGTAAGCTCGAGGGCAGGGATTTCCCTTCGCCATCTTCTGGCCGTACTTCCTCCATTGACATCCGTCCGCGATCTACAGACGATAATTCTTCAAGAAAAACAAATGAATGGAAACCCTAGAGAGTAAAGATTGAGATAGTCTACCATGGGAGCTTCCGAGCGAGCTCGAACGGAGACGCGGGCTTTCCTCATGATAGCCTCTTGCTGTGCGTCAGAAGCGGAGCCAACAGTTTGGTGAATATCGGCAAGCCGGTCGACGGTGGCCCAGCCGACCGCGTCACCTTCGCCGTTATCTGTCGCGTTATCGTCAGAAGCCTTGACGGCAGTATTGGGAGATAGACTCCCCTCCGAAGAGTTCGACACATCTTCCGCCATCGGAGCTAGGCCGAGATCCGTGAACTGCCTCGTAACCATGCTTTGGTTCCTCTTCGGGATAACTCTCTCCTCTAATAACTGAAAATATGAAAAAAAAATCAGACTGAAAAATCTGAGAATACAGACGGGAGATCAAAGACGTTGCCTCTTGGTTATCGGCCTGGCTGGAGGACTCACTGCGCTGCTTCAGAAGATGAACCAGGTGCAGCTGGAGAGAGTTGTAGCCAGTCGTCACATTACCTAGCGTTTCTCTCAGCCTCTGGTTCTCTTCTTTCATCTCTGCGAGCGCAGCTCTCATGGAAGCCAGCTGAACAGGAAGAAGAATCGGTGAGCGCTTTGGAATTTCTTGGGATGGAAAGTCGGGAAACTTACTTCGTACTTTTCTCCCTTCTCGACCTCCGCGGGGGAAGCGCCGTCTTCCATGGTCGACTGATCGCTCCCCGCGTTTGCTATCACCAAATGCAATCCCGTCTACAATTAGAAGGAACTCTTCGCGCGTTAGAAAATTGGTCGGTCGAATCGTGCACAGACAGAGAGAGAGAGAGAGAGAGAGAGAAGACGGCTAGGGCTCACGTTAAGAGATTTTCGAGCGAAATCCTCCTTCTCGGGGTTGTTTTTTTCTGGTTTCCTTTTCTTCTCCGCGGAAAAGAAGTCCATCTCGTCGACTCGTGGAGAAGAAGCGGTAAGAGGTTCGATCTTCATGGCGGTGCCTATCGATCCGGTGAAGGATTTCAACGCGTCCGGCTTGAATCTGAGGAAACCCACCTTGTCCACGCTAAGACCCCCACCACTATTCTGGTCCATGTAGTTTCGCCTACAGGAGAGCAGTACCAGAGGTATAGAGAGGGGAAACGCAAAGAGAGAGATAGAGGAAACTCCAGAACCTCTTCAATGGGAGCCTACCGGGATACTAATAAGAATACGCGGAGTCGCGGGGAGAGAGAGAGAGAGTTGAACGTAGACAAGAAAGGATCTCCAACAGTGACGACAGGTGGTGCGTCAAAAGAGATGACAGGTGGCGGGTCAGAGGAAGGGGAAGCGGACGAAACACGGCAGGAAGGGAAGAGAGATATACCTCATTGTAAATGGATCTCAACACGTAGCCCTAGTCAACAAAGGTCGCCATTTGACCCGTCCGTCGATCGCCGTATGATGCGGCCCAATCACCGCCGCGTGGAACTCTTCCGTTGACAACTGCCCCTTCGGCGATTCCGGTCGGCCACCCTTTTTTCCATTTGCGGGCAGCCTGCCTTTTCCCACTCATATCTTTGAGGGAGTCAGCCCCACTCCAATTGACCGATCTCTCTCTCCCCCACCCCCCAGTTCAAAGTTTTCGTCCAGGTGGGGCCCATAATTAAAGTCAAATCCTCTAATCTGACCGATGAACAAGAATCCCGTTCATGAATCGAAAGGGCCCACCAAAGACCCAAAGCGGTGTGGGCCATGATTTCCTCTGTTCATTTACTATGAGATCATGAGCCATGCCCCACGCTGGTATGGACAAGACAAATTCTCAAACCGGCGAATACTACAGTGCAAGCTTTGAATGGAATCCGCCCTCCGTGCCTCCGTTGACTTTCTTAATCTCTCATTTATACTCGCGATTGTCATTTGAATATTTTATGAACTTGAAAGAAGTCGTACGTGCGGAAAGCATCTATCTGGGTACTCGCAGTCATTGACCGGTAGGAGCTGATATGACTCTGTGGACGTGAAGACGAGAGACGGGGTCCGCTGGTCCACGAATCTAACGGGCCCATAGTTAAAATATGATGGCTACGTAGACAGGAGATGTGTATGACCGTGTCAACTGTCCTCCATTTTCAATCGGATTACGGCCATCAAGGGCCCGACTTTATGGAGAAAGAGGGATAGGGAAAGGACTAGGGAGATATTGAAAGAGCGGGACAGAGAGAGAGGCTATCTTCTTGGTAATGAAATCTTAGTTGGAGAGAGGTGGGAGACAGCGACTGTCTTCCTGATAATAAAATCTTAGTCGGAGAGGAGAGCCGGGGAGAGGGAGGGAGGGAGGGAGGGTGACAAAGAGAGAGAGACAGAGAGAGACAGAGAGAGAGAGAGAGAGAGAGGGTCCAGCGTTTGTTTCTTGGTGACGAACGCTGAGGTCTCCCACTGAACAGCGTCAAAGGCTCGGAAAATTTGCGTAGAAAAATATTGTTTCTCCTGTTTGTCTTTCCCACCAGGTCCGAGCGGCGGCGAAGAGAATACTCTGCCAAGAGCTGCCGCGTCACGACGTTGTTCCCGCTGTTCTATCTGCATCATCACGGAGAGAGCAGCGGCCCAACTACTCCGCTCCGCTGTCCTTTCCTCGGGACGAAAACTGGATAGAGACAGACGGAGAAAAATTAGATATAGATAGACGGGTCGAGAGAGAGATCAACATCGCCTTCTTCTCTCCCTTCGCCATCTCCGCCGTCTCCGCCGTCTCCGCCGTCATCTTTATAGAACCACCGACCACGTGGGCTGCTGACCTCGTCTTCGTCTTTTCTTTTTCTTCTCTCTGTGACTTTCTTAGACTAAGAAGACCGGTCATCCAGCCCACGGATATGTGGCCCATTTCAGAAGGTCGCAAGAAGTCCACTCCGGGGAAAAAATAAGCTTGTAGACTTATTTCTCAGTTTTCACGCGGGGCTTGATCCACCTAGACATGCCGTGTTCGTACCGTCATCTCTTCGCGGCGCCCAGAGCTCGTGAGGCTCGAGAAGACTAGGGGAGAGAACGAAAGAGGGCACGTGTCTAATCCTTTATCCATCGCTCTTTGCGTGACGCCGTTTTTTCCAGTTACCGTGAGGAGAGAGAAAACAAACGATAGCACGCTTGTTACTTCTGACCCAGAAGGGGAATCATACTACCACTCTCATACTGCGGAAGACGGAAACAATGTTGCTCGGGGTGGTTCCACAGGTCAACCCGGCTGCCCGTGCGCTTGCAATGAGCTCCTTATCCTCCTCGCGGCAATCTGAAGGACGCTTCAGCAGATCTAATGCTACTCCTTTGAATGGTACGGTCAGCTGGGTTCGTCTGATTCCCCGGGCGTCAGGTTAGATCCGACACTTCTTCTTTTAAAGCTTGCGTTTGATGATTAGTTTCCGATTTAATGGCAGTTCGGGTATGTTCTTGGATATTGCGCAGTGAAGAGCGCGGAATTCATCTCCGAGCCGGCGACTGAAGTGAAGTTCCAAAAGGGTGTTCAGGTCCCCGGCTGCTCATCGCCATTATCCCTTCTCGGAGCAGGTTTTATTTATTTATTTTTGAGACTTCTGCTAGTCTAGAGGAGACCATTGCCGCAAAGGATTCAATTTTTTTTTTCAGGGTACAGAGAAAAGATTTTTGCCATCATTGGGGTGAAGGTCTACGCTGCCGGGTTCTACGCAAATCCTGCCATTGGGGACGCGCTCCAGAGCTGGAAAGGGCGCCCCGCTACAGAAATCATGGAGAGTTCTGCTCTTTTCGAGTCGTTGTTTCAAGGTCTGAAATTTTTCTCGAATCGTTCCCTGATTCCCATTCCAGTCCTTTGGATAGTTGCAGTCATTTGGGTAGTGAATTTTCTAGTGCCCGATTTCGGAATTCAATTTCCCATTACGGATAAAAAGTGTCACTGTTCCCTTCTGGTTCAGATTCCAGTGAGAAGTCCCTCCAGATTGTTCTGGTCAGAGATGTCGACGGCAAGACCTTCTGGGATGCATTGAATGACGTCATTTCTCCCAGAATCAAGGAGCCTACCGCCACCGACACAGTAGCTATAGAAACATTCCGCAAGACCTTCCAGAGCCGTGCTCTAAAAAAGGGAACAACCGTTCTCTTAACGTGGGCAGAGCCATCCAAATTGCTGGTAGGTAAAGTCATGAATTTTGAGGGATATTATAAGTTATTTGTCAGGTAGAATTTACCTTCTTGTGGGTTATCTTCAGGTTTCAATATCATCTGATGGTTTCCCTTCTTCTGTCGACGCCACCATAGAATCTAAAAGCGCAGCCTTTGCCCTCTTTGACGGGTTCTTTCTGCCCCTCTCCTGTTTCTCCCATCTTTGAAGGCCTCAGTTGCAAACGGAATAATGATTCTACTAGATCAGTGAATGATCTGATTGAGCCAGGATGGAATTTGTTTGTATTCTCCCCAGCTAATTATTTCGATTTTCATGCTTGCGGTCTGGCTTAAGTTCCTATTTCTGACATTCTCAAAGTTGAATAGGAGCTAGTATGTTTTTGTTTGTTTGCAACCTCAATCAGGTTGATACGAGGAGACTGTTCTCGATCCCGGACCTGGTCTCGGCCCAGTAGTGCAGCTCTACCTGTACCAAGCCTTTGAAGGGTATTCAAATCCAGGTGTGTAGAGTTAACTTTTCTTTTCCAGATTATGTTCATTAATACCCTCATAAAAGTAAAAAATGGACGTAATGACACTCTTACTATACACTGCATAAAATTGTATCAGGAAAGAGAGATAGCTCTCTCCCCCCTCTCTCTCTTTGATGTGCAACAAGAGAAAATCCAAACTTCGTCTGATCTGAATTCCAAGAGGCTGAATTGAAGTTAGAATAAAGTTTCTTCTGAAATTTATGTCATCCGTTTTGTGCAGAGATTAGCCTTCTTGATTGCAGACCTAGTCTCATCCCATTAAAGCATCTCTACCTACACTTAACCTGTGAAGCGTATCCAAATGCAGATATGTACACTCTCCCCTCTATGTTGCATTTAGTTAAACTTTTCATTCCCATCTGATGCCCATCAATGCCCTCATTAAACTCAACATTTGTCTACTAGGACTAGTAGGAAAGTTTCACTTGGGTATAAAGCAGGGTATTTTGAAATTTCATAGTTATCATGATACTCTCTCTCACTAATAAAACTTCGATCAGAAATTTTGATAGCTTTTACCTCTATCTCATTCTCTCTCTTGCTCTCTCTCTCCCTCTCTCTCTCTCTATGTGTGTGTGTGTAATGCGGGACACTGAGAAAACCCAAATTTCCTCTAATCTGAAATTCCAAGCAGTAGAATTTTATGATGACTTTAAGAGAAATTTAACTGGGGTTAAGAATCAGGGGGATCATTTAATTACCTTATTAAGAGATACTAGTCCAGGAATCAGCCAAGGCTTCACAACCTTGGGATAGCCTATGGTCACTCAAGATCTAAGAGCAACTGAATTCTCAAGAGTTGATCAAGCACCATAGAAAAAAGAAGAAAAGCTGTCTTCCTTCATACTAAAGATTTCTTAAAGAACCCTAGGGATCTTGAAATGTCACCACTGCTTGAAGATTTCCATAATTTGGAAAAGATGACGAAGAGAGAAGAAACAATGGTTGAGGATAAGGAGCAAGATTTGATAGATATATCGCGTAATTGAAGCTAAAAAAGATAAAAAATATAGAAATCAAATTGTGATTAAACTATATAATTAGTAAAGTATATTAGAAAGTAAGGAACTAAATCTTGGGGGAATTGAGGTTAAATTTGACAAGTCTTTGAATTTGATTGAATTGGATGATTACAATGGTTTAGATTTTACGATATAAACCATTAGAGGGCTTAGCCCACTTTAGGCATAGTATTGTTTCTATCTCTTTCTCTATAGAAATGGAGGTTTATAACATCTTCTTTAATCATGAATTATCATTTGACTTTATTATTCACTTGGTATCAAAGCCTAAATCTTCTTCACATTAGAAAAGTAAGCTTCTTCAAGCTACCGCTGTCGTATTGCTATCTTTGTGCCACAAGTGTCAACAGTCTCATAGGGCCAAAGGTATGAACCACTCCCCATTAGGCTGTCACCGCCATTTTTACGATGGCCTCTGCCCCCTAGGGCTATTGCCACCCCCTCACACCATTGTTCTGCTAACTTTTGGGAGGCTGTGAAACCCTTGTTTGGCCCATTTGAGCTTGTTCAAACCAAGTGGAATAGGTAGAGCCCATCTAAGTTAGTTGAGCCGCCTAAGCTAAGTCGATTCAATCAAGTTGAAATGAGCTAGTTAATCTGCAACGAGCCAATAGTAATTAAGATGAGTTGAGGACACACCAAGACTAGTCTAATGAGTCATTGAGCATTCTTTGTTTGCTTGTGTTTGATGCCCTAGATGAAGATTATAGTTTATATGGGATCATTCAGGTCTAATTATTCACTACCATCATCTCCTCCACCATATGTCTTGCTTTCTCCACCACTATTCCCAAATGTTTTGTCATTGATACCTCCTTCGGTCCAAGAACTTCCCACTACTCATCTATTCCACCACGACCCAACTTATACAGCCATCACATACCTTCAATGAACATAATTATACGTCATGGGACTCCCATTTTAAGGATTTTCTCATTACTCCTTGCCTGGCCCATCATTTAACATAGCCTTCGCTTTCATTACCTTCTCCAAGTTATGATACGTGGACTCACCTTTACTAACTATTTGAATTGGACGTGTCAAATTTCTTATTCTTGCCATCTCTCAACCTCTCTTATGTATCAAGCCTACATGTGGTTCATGAGGTTCCGGTGTAGATTGACTAAGGACACCAACCACATAGACAATATTAGGGTGAGTCATTGCCAAATATTTTAGCTTCCCCAAACAATTTTCCATAGTGGTTGGCCTCCTTTCAGCACAATAGAATCAGTATACCAAAACCTTGGTTGAGCCTCCATCAGCAGAAGTCTCAAGTTTATGCCCACGTAATCATGTCTCTTTCAAAAGATTAAGGGAAAATTTTCTTAGGGAGAGAGAGGTAATTTTCTTGATTGGTAAGCAAACTCAATCCCAAGGGAATAGCATGGTATCTACAAATCTCGTGTCATAAAGTGCCGATGAAGATAAGCTTTGGCAGTTGTAATTCCTACCTCTTCATTGCTTATCAAAAGAATATCATCAACAAAAAAGGTAAATAGCACCATACCTCCAAATGTGGTGTTGCACCTCAGAATTAGATCAACCATGAAAGGGATAATCCCATAGGCGGTGAGAAGATGACTAAACTTCACAAACCAAAAAGTGGACTTTGTTTAAGTTCAGATATAACATAAAGAGGTATGTAGACCCAAGTAGACTCCTAGGAGTAACATACCTTGGAGGTTTGCTCTATATAGACTTGTTTATTAAGGTAATAAGATTAAAAAGACATTGGAGATATCGGACAAAGAGCAATTGTGTAGATGTCAAAGAGGCAGATCTATGAGTTAAAATAAATATCAAACTCACATAATTTAAGATTTAATTAGGATTTAATTGGAATAGAGGTAAGGGTGAAATCCATATAGAATTAGGATAATTTCTTGAGATGTTTTCAAATTTGATCAAATTGGATGATTAATTGAGATGAGAAATTAGGAAAAAAATTATATTTGGAAAGAAGACTCAAAGATCTATCTATGGAATAAAAAATCACTCAATTTGGACTTGTATCCATAGAAAAAGCGAAGAGTGAAGTGAGATATAGAAAATCATTCGTGAAGAGAGAGAAAATGATAAAATTAACTAAAATTATCCTAATTTAAGCTTTGAAATTGAATCTAATGCTAAATGATAAGAGATTAGGAGGAAAACACAAAATCTGACCTAAAATACGTTAAGAATGATCCAATTAATTGTTGGATCGCAACTATTCGTTCCATGTTTTTGAAAATGAATCTTAAGAGTTCAAGCGGTGAATTCTTTCTATTCTCTTGACAAAATCATGACTTTAAGCACTCTTGAGACGTAGAAATGAGTTGAGAATACACTTGAAGCAAAATATTCAAGCATCGAGATGTCAAAAAGGTTTGATTAATAAAAAAAATCAAAGGATACATCTTCCGTCAAAGAGAGAGAGAGTACAAAGAGAGAGAAATTTGGGCATAATCATCAGAGTGCCTCTTTAGATGTAATCTATGATTCAAATTCATCATAGGGATTTGAATTGGTTCTGTTAAGTTATGGTCGTTTGATCTAAGATGGAGCGCCAAGATTTTGTCATGTATACTCATGGAGATGAATTGCCAATAGATTTCATCTGTTGGATCTTTGTTTGATGCCTTAGATCGTGCTACATATGTCATGGGGAGTCTATCTAGTGCATTAGATCTAGACCGTTATAACTCCCCTCATAGATGGCTCAGATTCATCAATGCTTATAAAGTGAATCGACACGCAATCTGAAACCACCACGTTCCATCCCGTTTTCAAGTGATCAACAATGACTTGGATTAGATTTCCTTCTTCGCGCTGATCGGATGCTCTTGATACTTTGAAATCACGTACACATAAACAACATAAGCCCACATTGAAAATATTAAAATGATTTATAAGCTATAAATAGGGTATCAACTTAGAGGAAATAATATTGGCCCATTAAGGGTACTTAACGGAATTGACTCTCCTAGTATGTGGAATGTTTGCATCACATGATGCTTCTATGTGTTGTCATGTGGCGACATGTAGGTGCGTGTATCACATCAGTTGCTACGTTATCACACACTTAAAAATAATTTTAATGTTTTAATCAAAATAAATTCAATAAACATTTGAAATAAATCTAGAAAAGTTCTAGAAAAATTCCTTAAAATTAGAAAATTCAACACCTTTTTAAAATAAAACACCTTTTTAATAAAAAAATTTTAATTCACAAATTAAATACTATATTTTTCTATATGCATTTTAATTTAAGAAATAAATGATAGAATAAATTTTTAACTAAAAAATACACTCAAGTGACTTTAAAAGATAAAACTAAATAATGTTAGAGTTTATAAAAAATGTTTTTATTTTATTATTTTATATTTAAAACCCAAATAAAATCTCAAATAGAATTAGGATAACCTATTTACAATTTAACTCGTGATTTATGCATGATTAACCCTTAAAAATATATTTTGAGATTTTTGATAAAATTTGCAAAGAATGAGGAATATGCACTCAAAATATGATAAAATTTATAAGAATAATAGGAATTATGCCTTTAAATGTATGAATAATCATATAATCTCAAGTATAAATTGCATGTTATCAATATCTAACTAATGTAAAGACCTTGTTTGGTTAACTACTAGAGACTTTTTATAAGAGCTAAGTGAACCGAGAACCAAAACACCTTAGAAATTTGTAGCGAAGATGAGGTAGACAAAAAAATTTAAGATTAAAAAAGATCTATAGCGAACTAAGAACCTGAGAAGTTTGTAGCAAACAATAGAGTAATCTGTGGTGGATTGGGAACTTGAGAAATTTATAGTAACAAAGGAAAGAAACACAAAAATAATATGTGGCGGGCTAAAAGCTTGAGAAATCTTTAGCGAACTAAAAACCTTTAGTAGACTGAATTGTTCTAAACCAAACAATTGACACCTCACAAATCAGAATTTTTAAAACCATGCAGCAGGAACCTGATTTGAATTGTAGATTCTTGATTGTATGTGTGAGTGACGGAACGAATCGATGCGGTCGTTAATTGCACACCGATTTGTGTCAAAAATAAAGCCAAACTCACCAATTTAAATGATCAAATAACGAATTGAAGGGTATAATGGTAAATAAGGGTTGAATCCACGGAGAAATAAGAGATTTTTGAGAGATCTTTTGGAATTTGATCAAATCGGACGATGAATTGAGGTGAGAAATTAGGGAAAATGATAGATTTGGAAAGAGAACTCAAAGACGAATACACATAATAAAACATCACTCGATTTGGATCAAGATTCGCGAAGAAATCGATGAATGAATTAGAGAGAAATTTTTGATCGTGAATTAAGAAAAATCCGAAATTAAAAGACTAAATTAACTAAATTAACGATCCTGAATTACAAATTAATGATACATGACAAAAGATTAAGAGGAAAATACAAAATCTAACCCAAGATAGCAATCAAAATGATCCAATTAATCACCGGATTCAAGGCTTTTCATCTTGCGATTTTTAAAATAAGCTTCGGTGTTCAAGAGACAAATTCTCCCTAATCGATCGACGATATCTCACTTTCAACCACTCCGTGGTTGCGAAAATGGGTCTAGAAGAGATTGAAAGCAAGAGATTCAAGGATGGTGGTGTATAGATAGTTCAATTGATCGAAATCATCCAAGAATACATGAAAATGTCGAAGAATATCTCAATTTATAGCCAATTTGGGCTTAACCGTCCGATGAAACGCTTGATCTTTGATCAACAACTTTGATGAAACACATTAATACGAATCATTACGGTTAAGTCATGGCCTTTGGATTGGAGATGGACTTCCGAGATGAAGCCACGTCGCGCGCTTTAGAAATAACGCTTGAAACGCCATCCGTCCGATCTTGATCTAAAGCTCCGAATGCATTTTTGTCGGTTTTAACCTCAGCCATTATAACTCTCTTTATGAATGGCTGAGATAGAATCATATTTAAAATGATTCATTGACGAGTAATACTGCACCACGTACCCCTCGCCTTTAAGTGAAGATCGATGATCGCGATTGAATCGCGCGATCGGACATCCTGCTCCACGTCACATCCCTGCTCTTGATTGTCGATCGCGATTGATCGGATGCTCCAGATTGTGCCACATCACCTATGCGCTAATAATAAATTGAAAAATTGATTTTAAATTAGAAAAATCGATTTTCAATTCTAGAAAATCCTTAGAAATATATTAAAAATTCAGGAAAATTCAGAAAAATTGAGAAAAATCCCTAAAAATTAGAAAATTCATAACTTTTAAAATAGAACTCCAAATTAATCCAAATTTCTTTCATTGGATAAGAAATTCAATTATCTATCATTATAAAAATTCAAAATATTTAAATAACAAGAGAATGAATTCTTATTTAAAAAATACACTCATTTCTTCTTGAAAAATAAACTTATAAAAATAAATGAGTGTATATAAACATTTTCTCTTATTATTTAACTTTAAAAACCTAAATATAATCTTAAATTTAGATATGAATAGTTTATTCTAAAATATATTCTTAATTATGCATAATTATCCCTAAAATAGTGCATTTTGAGATTATAACATGCAGTAGAATGGAATGTCTTATACATTAATTTGTATCAATAATCATATAATTGCATGGATAAATTGCATGTTATCAGTGAGAGAGTAAGCTTTGAAAACAATGTCCTCTTAGAGTGGGTGACGACACCAATCTAGTGAGGGAAAGCTTGATCAGATGAGAGATTTTCTGAAGATCCTTGTTGGAGAAAGAACTTGCTGCAAAAGATTTTGTTGGAGAGGGAGAGAGCTGCTTGATCATGGGAGAGGGAGAGAGAACCGAGAGTGAGTCATGATTTAGGGTTAAGGAGGGGGAGGGAGAGAGAGAGCCATTGTCGGGATCTTTTTTTTTAATGTTTTTTAAATGGTACTTGAAAATAAAAAAGAAAAAAGAATATCATTAGATTTATTAAATAAACTAAAAATTAAGATGAAAAGATAAAATAAAATAAGAACAAGGACTTTAAGTTTAAGTGAAAATTAAAATAACAAAAATAAATTGACAATGAATAAATAATCAACTAATTAATTATAAATTTTTTTAAAACAAATAAAAGATTACAATTGGAGAAGCTTATTGATAACATGCATTTTTAACATGCAATTATATGATTATTAATACAAATTAAGGTATAAAAACATTCCATTCTTATGCATGTTATCATACTTTGAGTGCATATTGATAACATGCAATCTTAACACACAAAAACATGATTATTAATGCAAATTAAGGCATAAAACATTCCATTTGTATGCATGTTATCATACTTTGAGTGCATTTCTATCATTTCATGTAATTTTAAGTTATAATCTCAAAATGCACTAAATTAGGGATAATTGTGCATAATTAAGAATATATTTTAGAATAGATTATTCCCATCTAAATTTGAGATTACAATTAGATTTTAATGTTAAATACACTCATTTAGTTTTCTAAGAATTGTTTTTCAAGAAGAAATGAGTGTATTTTTGAAATAATAATTTATTCTCTTGTTATTTAAATATTTGACTTTTATAATGATAGATATTTAAATTTCTGATCAAATAAAAGAAATTTGGATTAATTTGGAGTTATATTTTGAAAGTTATGAATTTTCTAATTTTTAAGATTTTTCTAGATTTTTTTTGAATTTTTCTGAATTTTTAATGAATTTTTTTAGAATTAAAATGGATTTTTCTAATTTAAAATCTGATTTTCAGATTATTTAAAGCGCGCAGGTGACGTGGCGCAATCTAGAGCGTCCGATCGATCATGATTGATGATCAAGAGTGCGACGTGATGTGGCGCATCATGGGACATCCAATCGCGCGTGAGATCTCAACTGTTGATCTTCACTTAAGTGAAGGGGGGTACGTGGCAAAATCAGATTCATCAGATTGCATTTTAATCTCGATCGTTGATCAAGAAGAGTTATAACGGTTGATATTAAACCGACAGAAAACACATCAAGAGCGTCTGATCGAGATCCAACAGCGAACACTATGTGCATTTTAAGAACATGTGCAACGTGGCGAAATCTCGGCGCTTGATCGGCGATCCAATGGCTGTGACTTAATGGTAACAATTTGCATTGATGCATTTCATCAGAGCCGTTGATCGATGATCAACCATTTCATCGAACGGTTATGCCCAAATTGCCTATAAATTGAGGTGTTCTTTGAGATTGTAAAGCATTCGAGAACAGTTCGAGTAAATCGAACTGTTTAGACACCAAATCTCTTGAATCTCTTGATCCCAATCACTTCTAGACTCATTTCGTTGTCCACGAGTGCTTAAGACAATCGACGAGGAAAAAATTGACGCTTGAACTCCACGAATCTTGATGAATAGCCTTGATTCCGACGATTA
>CM044116.1:11566588-11635643 GCA_024174645.1 Lemna minuta
ATTAGTGGACTTGGGATCCACATGAGTTTACGAAAAAGGAAGAGAACATCATCATAGTGACTAGTCAGGTTGTCACAAGTGGCACTCTATGAAGCCTATGATTGTAATCTAATAATCACAAGTAAAACCCACTTTTTAAAGGTTGAACCACCTTACTTTGGCCAAATGTGGCATGCTTTAATGCGTTGAATTAAGATCATACAGTGGCAATTATTTTTGGCAGTTTCTCCTTTAGAAATCACTAGGGCATGTGTCGTGATATAACACGTCCAATAGTGATCAAGGCGATAAGATGGCACACATGACTCCCACACTTGTAAAGGCAGATGCTCATTTTTTAGTACTATCAGAACTTGTCTAGTGGTGCATTATGATGTGTTTGATTTTGAACATAAAAAGGACTTTTGAGCTGAAATTTCATGGGTAAGTTTATCTTGTCATCCTTTATCCATCCATGGCATCAAATCAAAACTGAGCATAAAAATGATGATTTCAAAATTATGATGAATTTTCCCCTCTAAACAATCAAACCCTAGAATATCCTTATGAAAATTCAAATTTTCCTCCTCATTTTTTTTGGCTTTCTCATAGCATCATGCTACCAAAAGGAAAAGGAGAGGAGGTCAAGCCCCAAGTGAATTTTTTTTATGCGAAATTTCTTCAATGAGACAAAATAAAAGTGAAGGAGAATGATAAGAGTGTGTCTAGCATTTCTTGGCCTGGGATAAGCATCACAAAGGGGTTTCCCAAAAATTGGATGAAATTCTTCTTTGTGATCATCTTCATAAAAATTTTAGAACAATTCTTTTCTTTGTTTTTCATGTAGCAGCATTGTCATCATTCACTCATCACAATTTGCTCATCCCATTGTTTGCGCATCAACATATCACTATTCCCATCCACCTATCTCACCTTGCCATCATATCATTTTCATCTTCTCGAATCATACTATTTGAATTGAATTCTGATTTACATCTTAATTTCTTCAAGATAATCACAATTTCATCACTTTGCATCATATATACATGCTACATTTGCACTCCTGCCTCTTTCCATGCTTTGGTCTATCATTTGAAGCTTCTAACCCCAGTACCTAAGCTCCATACTTTTACCATACTGAGTTAGGAACTTAAAATTTTTATTACATGAAATTGATACATAAAAATGATTTAAAACATGTGAAAATTGAGTTCATCCCTAAGCTAAGCATAACTTTAATTAAAACTAACTGATCCATGCTCTGGAGAAGATTATTCTTTTTTTGTGAATGTCCGATAACATGAAAAGTTTCTCCTTACGTATCCCTAATCCAGACTCAAAATACTCTTATCTTTTTCTTGATATTAGGGTTCAATGCAATCCAGGTTAGGGGCAGGGGAGTGGCATTAGGGCAGTGTTCGGGTGGGGAAAATTTTAGACCTCTCCTAAAGTCAATCTCTCCAGCTCTAAGTTATGGGAGAATCCCAAGGTGAATGAGGGTTGCTTACTTAATTATAAAAAAACTATTAAAATATCGATTTAATGAGAGAGGTAAGATAGAGAAAAGTAGAGAATAAACTAGAATAGAGAAAATTTTCTCTCCTCCCATCTATTCCCAATAGCTCTCTCTCTCTCTCCCACCCCCTTCTTCTAGGTTTGCGATCCATCATCTTGACATCCCCCACCATTGGCCCTCTACCCGCCCCACCAATCCTAATCTTTTAACATGATGTTAAAAAAAGGTTATAGAGTTTTCATCTGCCCTCATCCTCTTTCATAGGTGGTGAAGGTTCCTTTCTTCTCTTCACAATTTCCTATCACTCACGAGATGATCTTCCTCCATAAACATCTATGATTCTTCATCACCATTCAGAACATCTCACCATCTCCTCAATGCCGCACCTCCATGCTTGATTGGGGGTGATCTCCTCTACATTGGAGGCAACTCAGAGGTCAAGATCTTATTATGTTGCCCAACTCTTTCTCTTTGCCAACTAATCAGCCAATTTTTAGGGTTTAATTATGTCATTTTGGCAAATGAAACGTATAAAATAATATTTTTAATATTTTAAACTTAATTATAGATAACCAAGTATAAAGTGAAGAAGGATTAAACCATAGAGAGGAAGGTCACTAGATCTAAATAAAAATATAAGATTTTTTGGTTGAAAATAGATCTAATCAATGAAAATATGAGAGATGTATGATGCGATGGATATTATATGGCCTATAAGCTAATCACACTTTCATGTATCTTGTCTACATTCATTGAAATGAAATTTATTCATTGTCATTCTTGTGTGATGTTTGCAATGAAGTCCATAAGCATGTGCAATGACTAAGTGAATTATGATGAGATCATAATATAGTGATCACTAGTCTTTAAAAATATGTTCTAAACGTTCCTATTCATGGGATATTCGAGAAGGACATCGAATTATCTAGAAAGAATAGCACTATCTAATCCAACTCATATGATGAGTATGGTTGATCCTATAGCCATCAGTGTGGAGACACTGAGGATAGATAGAGGGGGCTCTTTGGAGAAAAAGTTCACTAAATTGATCCGTATGAATCCCTGAATGGTATTATACCTAACTGTCAATCATATTGATTCATTTCATGGTTGTGTATGTCGTCCTTTGACTTGAGCCACCAAAGACATATTGTGGATGGATGATCGTGTTTTGATTATGACTTACAAATCCCTAGCCACGGGATATCTAAAAAGTCATATATTGGATATGACATGAAGTCCACGAAGATGATTGTGTGATCAAGATGGGATCATCCACCCTTGGTATTTCAAGATATTGACTCAAAGGAATGAGATGAGATGAAATCCTTAGCCAAGGTAGTAGAAATATCGGAGAAGGAGTTCCCGATGATTTCTACACGCATCAATACTAACTTGAGTGATCGATTAGGGTTTGACAGTTGACCATACCCTAAGTCATTCATGAGTCTCATGCGAATGAAGGATTATACATATATGATAATTGATGACGGAAAGATTCTATAAGTGAGTTCTTACATACTCGATATCTCCTAGTGTACGTGGTGTAGCTTGTCACCCAACGGGCTAGCAACTCAACCTATCAATTGGGTTAAATCAATCCTTGATTAATTAATCTATATGTGGATGTGGATAATTAATTAAGGTTGACCAATAAGGTGGTATTTATTCTATAGAGTTATTAACTAGTGAGATTTATGGACCTAGAGAGCCACACACATAAGGTTTATGGATGTTGGTAGATATAGACATAATTATGAGGGTTTTTATGAAAAATTCACATACCAAATGTCTATAAATAGGGGGAGAACAATCACAACTCAAGGTGCCAGATAAGCTCAAAATGTGATGTTAATTAGAGAGAAACAATCTCGCTCATTGTTACGTCGTGTGAGTTTCTAAGCTTACGCAACACATTTATAAACCTCACGAGCCTAGGGCAAGTAAGGGTCGATCCACAGGGAACGGGTAATTAGCTAGTGAATTTCCAATTTAAAGCAGTATTTTTTAGGATTTTAGAAAGTGAGGAGATATTAGAACTTAGAAAATATATTAGAAATAAAGGAAATAAATGAGGAGAATAAGGACTAAAGAGAGTTACTGAGGAGAAGGCAGTAAGATAAGAAAACACAGAAGAAGTAAGTAGAGAATAAATAAGAAGAAAGAGAAAATAGAGAATACGGAGTAAGAAGTAAGAAGGGATTATTATTCTCTGAATAAGAAGTAAGTAAGAAGTCAGATAAGAGAAGAATGCAGAGAATGCGTGTAGACAGGCGGAAGACGCGAATGGTAAGGGCAAGAGAATGGATTCGAGATGAATCAAGGTGATTAATATAAAAGGGGAGAGAGATTCAAGAAGGAGAAGGGAAAGCGAAGAGGTGAGGGGGTGTGAAACAAAGGGTGGACTATCACAGATTAGAGATGAATGAGAGAATTAGGAACTATGCTTACCGTGAAATTGGTTTTGATTCAAAACCGATTTCAAAAATTGAATGTGGGGCAGAACGCAACTTACAGGTGGGTGTTGGCAGCAGAAATGCATGTGAGGAAGGGTGAGATGCAAAGACCTTGAGGGCGGCTTAACAGATGAATAGATTAAATTTTTTTTCGTAACTCAAAACTGATTACTGAATTTCAGTTTTGAGCGGACACACAAATGCAGGCGAGAAGCGATAAATCCCGTGAACACGAGGACAAGAGCGAGCAAAGCTCAGCAAAGCTCAGCGAAGCTCAGCGAAGAAAGACTTAACTTCTGATGGAACTGATGTTCACGCGATTAAAGAGAGGAAGCAAAGACGACAGGAGTCAAAATGAAATGGCGAAAGGATTCTTGTCGAGAAGTTCTTGTTCAAAACCGATTTCAGACTTCGGTTTTGGGTGGAAATGCAGTTGCAGTTGGTAGCAGTGTTACATGTGATCACAGTGGAGTTACGAAGAACGACGATAACAAAGACGACGAAATAAATGACAAGAAAGACTAAATAAAAAACAAGGAAATCATGATGATTTAGACCATGATGAGAGGAGTATTTTTTTTTTTGAAAAATTAAAATAACTGGAAGAGAAATGGCTGCCAGCGGGCAGCGGCAATGGCCATCCACGTCAAATTCACGGTTTTGTGGAGTCTTGTTTCCAAGACGAGTCTTGGTCGATGTCGGAGATGTCGAGAGCTCTGCACGTGGGGTATCTGCCACGGGGATAACTGACGGAACGTTTTCGTGCGTCGTTAAAACACAAAAATGCCGGTCAAACAAAATTTATAAAAACCGAACTCATAGAGATAAGATATAAAATCAAGTAATGTGTAAGTATCGGGTCGATCCACATAGAGCAGGGGTTTACTTTAATTGCGAATTGACTTGGTCAAACTTAGGTTTAAAAGGGGTTTTAAATAAGTGAAAATAAGAAATAATGAGTGGAAATCATAGAAATAAACTAAATAATAAGTTTTAAGAATTTGATTCTCGGGTTTGACAGAGAAAAGTCAAAAGTCAAAGTCAAAGCATTGACTTTGACCAGCAGTAGGTGTTCTGTAAAATCAGAGAATCAAACAGAGTCAAAAGATTATGAAAATTATATATTTAGAAACTAGAGACAAAATGGAATTTATTGATATAAAATTCATGATTTTTGGATAAGAAATGGATTTACTATGAATTATTGAAAATCAAATATCAGAAAATGAAATCCAAATCTTGCAATTTCTATGTCAATGGAAATATAAGAACTAGAGGAATCTAAAGAGACCAAAATTATTGAATTCTGATTTGTAAATTGAAAGTAATGGACCCCAAAAGTCAACATTTGACTTCTGATGAGAATTGAACAGTCTTCGGTCAAATGTCAAATTGAAGGGTCAAATGAACTCGGAATTCAATGAATTTGCTATCTACGGAAAGCTGATGAAAATAGGAATCCAAAGAAATCAAATTCAAGTGATTTAAAATTATAATCAGATTTAAAATCCTATTTTCAAAATCAGCAAGTTTTTGGACTAAAAATTGGGGAAAATAAAGAACACTATGAACTAATTTGCAAAATTAAACTTCTAAATCTAATAAAAACTCAAATCTTATAGTTGGTTTAATTAATAGATTGATATAAGAGGAAGGAAATGTCCTAAGATTAACACATAAACCCTAAGTGTCGGTCAATCCGTGTAATCGTGACGCAGTCATCATTATTCTACTGGAGCTTGAATTAGCGCCCAAGCTTGGCGTCTATCATGGTAGAATAATGAGCTGAATAAGCAAATAAAACTCACATAGTAACAACCTTGCCCCCTATCCTCAGTCCTTAGGGGCTAGGACCCTCACCCTAGCCTTGAGCGGGATCTCAGTGACAAGGCCCTCTAACTTTCTCGAGATCAATTCAACCGATGGTGATTAATTATAAACACGATAAGAAGATAAAACCTGATCCACCAGTGCTCCCTTGGCCTTTCGACACGAAGCACTCTTGCCATGGAACAATCGATCACAAAAGAGGATACGAAGAAGCAAGTCGGGTATCTAGATGCACTCGGTTCGTCACGCCGCACAATCCAAGATACCAGGCGAACACACAAGAACATAAGACCAAACAATAACTAAACATACCCAGATAGTTGATCCCTAGAAGCCTTGATCCCAATGGCCAACTGACGAGTCATTTTCACGCGTCGTTAAAATACAAAAACGTTGGTCAAACAAAATTTATAAAACCGAACTCACAAAGATAAGATATAAAAATCAAGTATTGTGTAAGTATCAGGTCGATCCACAAAGAGCAGGGTTGACTTTAATCGCAGAGTTGACTTGGTCAAACTTAGGTTTAAAAGGAGTTTTAAATAAGAGAAAATAAGATGTAAGGAATGGAAAGTATATAAATAAGCTAAATAAGAATTTTTAAGAATTTAATTCTCGGATTTGACAAAGAAAAGTCAAAAGTCAAAGTATTGATTTTTGGGTAAGAAATGGATTTATTATGAATTATTGAAAATCAACTATCAAAAAATCCCCAAAATGAACACCTCTGAGGAAATCTTCAAATTGAGCAGTCAAATGAAATCCAAATCTTGCAATTTATATGTCAATGGAAAGCTAAGAACCAGAGGAATCTAAAAAGACCAAAATTATCAAATTCTGATTTGTAAATTGAAAGTAATTGATCCCAAAAGTCATCGTTTGACTTCTGATGAAAGATGAACAGTCCTCGGTCAAACGTTAAATTGGAGGCTCAAATAAACTCGAAATTCGATGAAATTGCTATCCACGGAAAGCTGAGGAAAAGTGAAATCCACTGAAACCTGACGAGATGAAACCGCGAGGTCGCACACGGTATCACGTCAAAAATTATTCCAAACTTACCAATTTTAGGAAATTCACTCGAATTGAGGGGTATAATGGTAAATATGGGTCGAATCCACAGGGAATTAAGGAATTTCTTGACATAATCTTCAAATTTGATTGAATCGGACGAGAAATTGATGGTAGAAATTGGGGAAAATGGTATTTAAAGAAAGTAGACTTCAAATCGATTCCACGGAATCAAAATCGTCGAATTTGGACTTGATTTCGCAGAGAAATCAAGATTCAAAGTGGAGAGAAATTTTGAGCGTGAAAATGAGCGATTTTTGGAAAAATTTGATAAAATTAACTTCTAAATCGTAATCTAAACAAAAATTAAACATTATAGGAGGATAATTAAGATAAAACCGCTCCAACTAAACTCGATTAGTGATCGAAACGAGGCGATTAAACGGATTAATCGCTGAAATCGTGAAGAACGCGAACGTGAGCTTCAAGCTGCGATTTCTCCCTTGATTCTTGATAACATGCATTTATAACTTGAATTCTTATCTTAATTAACTCATATTCATGCTTATTTTATGTGAATATGATGCATGTTATCATACTTTTTAGGAATTTTCTCCATTGGCATGTCATTTCACTAAAGTTGATATTTATGCATAAATTAGGGATAATTTCATGTTTAATAGATGATTAATCTTTTGTTTAAATTAATAGAAGTTAATCTCTGTTATTGAATGAGTTTTGACTTTAGTAAATGTTTGGAAGGATGATTTTATGATGAATTTATGATTTAAAATGTTTAATGAGAAATGATTTAAGTAAATTATAAGTCATCTTGATTTCTTCTTTCTAAATGATATGATATTAAAAAGAAAAGAATTTGTGATCCAATGGAGAAAATTTGAGCTTAAAAGGAGTTATATTTTGAGAAATATGAATTTCTGAAGTTTTAGCCCTTTTTCATATTTTTATTTGAGTTTTAAATTGAATTTTTACTTAAAAAAAGCGCAAAAAGGGGAGTATTTACCTGTAGGTGATGACGTGGCAAGCGGGCCCAGGCGACGGCAAACGTGGCGCGCGGGACCGCCTCGGGGTGCGACGCGGCACTAAGGCCACGTGGCGAGCCCGGGTTGGCCCGCACGGGGCGTAGGAGGCGCATATTGGCGCGGCCACGCGGCAGGAGGCCACGCGATCACGCGGTCCACGTGGGCGCCCATGTGGGGCGCCACGTGGCAGGCTAGTAAGTGGAGGGCCCACGGGAATAGTGGGCCCTAGTTAGTATTTAGGGGCGGTAACGCAATAAGCGTTTACCGCCCCCTAATTTATAGGCGCAGCATCTTTTTCTTTCTTCCGTGTGGGACTATGTCCCACACGATACTTACCATTTGCAGGTGACGTGGCGGCGTATCGGGCGTTGGATTCTATCAAAACGGCGGAGATCGCGTGGACCCGAGTCCACGCGATCAACGATTACAACATGTGCTTAAAAGAAGAGAGTAAGTGGATTAAGAGAGATGGCTTACCTTGCGACACGTGGACGATGTTGGAGCACTGGATCTTCATCGCCGCGATCTTCTCCCATCCTTGCGATTGTGATCTGACGGCCACTGTGACGTGTGATCGGGACCATCCACTTCACCTGAAGAGCTCATCGGACGGTGCAGACAATGCGTGGAAGAACCCCAGGATCGCGGTCCAATCGAGCCGCGATCGAGCCGCGATCACACATCCTACTTCAGCTGACGACGATCGATGGAGACTCAAGACCACGATCGTGGCCCGATCATGGTCCGATCGTGGCGGAAATCGGGGTCTCTTTGACGCTAATTTGAAGCCAAATCAAAGCTGATTTTTCGCGGAATTGAAGCCACGACGCTGCGCCCATGGAATCGTTCCCACGATGCCCTCAAACGACGCCCACGTCTGCTTCCAATGGCCACGATCTTCGGGCTAATTTTCTCTTTAAAACCGATGTACTCCCTTTCTTTGTTCTTAACTTTTGATTGATTCATGAAGGAATTAAGCGAATTTCGAGGAAGATCTCTAGTTCATCGTGATCCCCCCGTGTTTAGACTCGATTGCGAAGCAATTGGAGCGGGATTGATCACGAATTTCTCCTTGATTTCATCGAATTTTCCCCTTGAATTCCCAACGTCCACGAGGAAGAATCCGAGAAAATTCGCTTCAATCCACGAGAATTAAAGCCCCATTCTTGCGGCAATCGGGTTAGTAGTGAGATTCGATCGATTATCAGGAGGTAATTTGAGTTTTTATTAGATTTAGAAGTTTAATTTTGCAAATTAGTTCATAGTGTTCTTCATTTTCCCCAATTTTAGGTCCGAAAAGTTTCTGATTTTGAAAATAGGATATCTCTTTGATTATAATTCTAAATCACTTTATTTTGGTTTCATTGGATTCCTCTTTTCATCAGCTTTCCGTGGATAGCAAATTCATCAAATTCTGACTTCATTTGACCCTCCAATTTGACGTTTGACCAAGGGCTATTCATGTTTCATCAGAAGTCAAACGTTGACTTTCGGGGTCAATTACTTTTGATTTACAAATCATAATTTGATAATTTTGGTCTTGTTAGATTCCTCTGGTTCTTATCTTTCTATTGACATAGAAATTGCAAGATTTGGATTTCATTTGGGCATTCAATTTGAAGAGTTCCTCTGAGGTGTTAATTTCAGGGATTTTCTGATCATTGATTTTCAATAATTCATAATAAATCCATTTCTTATCCAAAAATTACGAAATATATATTAATAAATTCCATTTTCTCTCTAGTTTCTAAATATCTAATTTTCGTAATCTTCTGACTCTTTTTGATTCTCAGATTTTGCAGAATATTTACTCCTAGTCAAAGTCAATGCTTTGACTTTGACTTTTGACTTTTCTCTGTCAAATCCGAGATTTCAATTCTTAAAACTTCTTATTTACCTTATTTATATCATTTCCATATCTTAAGTCTTATTTTCTCTTATTTAAAACTCCTTTTAAACCTAAGTTTGACCAAGTCAACTCTGCGATTAAAGTCAACCCTACTCTCTGTGGATCGACCCGATACTTACCCAATACTTGATTATTATATCTTGTTTTTGTGAGTTTGGTTTTATAAATTTTGTTTGACCATCGTCTTTGTGTTTTAACGACGCACAAAAATGACACGTCAATTCTCCACCAAATCTGGACTTCAAATGCTCCGTGAGTGCGGAAATGAGAGTAGAGCACGTTAGAATCGAGAGAAACGAGAGAGAGGGGTGTCTAGACAGTCAATTTGATTGAAATCTCAACTCGGATGCTTACATTCGTGAAGAACAAGTCTATATATAGGGCTTTTGATCGTAACCGTCCGATCGAAACGATCGACGGTTACGATAAGTGGACCGTTTTTGAATAAATCACGATCGTTGGATCTCCGATGAAGGGCTCCGATCACTCCTCAGATAAGCGTTTTAAAAACGCTCGAATTGCGCTCGTTGGATCACGATCGGACGGTCTAGATGCGATCTGCGCCGTTTCATCTGGACCGTTATAACGCCTCTTAATTAGCACGTGCTCTTGATTGATCGGTGGTCCGCACTCCATCCGATCGACGCGTGAGATCGACGCGTCATCCCGATCCAACGATCCTCGCCGCGCCACGTTGCGTAAGATCTATCCGTTATAACTCTTCTAATCAAGCACGTGCGTTGATCTTAATAGGTGGACCGCGCGTCCATTTGATCGACGCGTGTCGATCGATCGTTCAGGAGATCCAATGCTCCTCGTTAAGCCACGTCACCTGCATAATAGGTAAGACGTGTGGATTAGTCCCACACGGAAAATAAAAAAGAAAATCGTCGGGTTTATAAAACCCGACGATCTAAGACGTTTGAATACCTCTCCGGTCTACGGAGAGCTGAATATCATTTATATAATATGTATACTATATAAATATATAATACATGCGCCACGTAGGCGCTGCGCGGGTCCGCGTGGCGCTACCACGTGGCCTTGTGTGCCACGTCGCATCCACGTGGGGCCCGCGCTAAACAAAAACCAGTTTTTTTTTAATATTATATTTTAAAACGGCTTAAAAATTGAAAATAAAATCAAGAAAATGGTTTAAAATCCGAAAGAATTCCCTAAATTGTAAAAATCATATCTTTTAATATATAACTCCAAATTAATCCAAATTTCTTTCATTTGATCCAAAATTCAATTATGTATTATTCTAAAAAGTCAGATTTAATAAATAATAAGAGTTAAAATTATTATTTCAAAAATACATTCATTTATTAAGATTTTAAACTTTAGAAAATAAAATGAATGTTTATAAAAATGATTTCTCTTATTATTTTAACTTTAAAAACTCTTATAATCTCAAGAAAAAGATGGGTTATCAAATTATTAAATTCTAATTTATCAAAATTAACCCTAAATTAAAGTATTTTGAGATTATAATGACTTTTTCATAGAATAATAGAAAAATACATATAAGTATGATAACATGCATGAAAAATAAATCATTTATGTCTTAATATGCATCAAAAATCATATTTTATCATGTTAATTTAGCATGTTATCAAAACCAGAATCAAGTGATTTGTAATCATAATCAGGGAGATATCCTATTTTCCAAATCAGCAATTTTTTGGACTCGAATTTGGGGAAAATGAAGAACACTATGAACTAATTTGCAAAATTAAACTTCTAAATCTAATAAAAACTCAAATTACCTCATGATAATCGATTGAATCTCACTACTAACCCGATTGCCGCAAGAATGGGGCTTTAATTCTCGTGGATTGAAGCGAATTTGCTCGGATTCTTCCTCGCGGACGTTCGGAATTCAAGGGGAAAATTCTATGAAATCAAGGAGAAATTCGCGATCAATCCCGCTCCAATTGCTTCGCAATCCAGTCTAAACGCGGGGGGATCACAATGAACTAGAGATCTTCCTCAAAATTCGCTTAATTCCTTCAGAATCGAATCAAAAGTTGAAGAACAAAGGGAGAATACATGGGTTTTTAAAGGGAAAATTAGCCCGAGGATCGTGGGCAATTGAAGCGGTCGTGTAAGCGGTTTGATGGCGTCGAGGGGGAGATTCCGTGGGCATAGATCGTGGCTTCAATTCCGTGACGAATCACCCGGATTTAGCGGTGAATTGGCTTCAATTTTGCTTCAAAAAGAAGCCACGATCGTGGGCTGATCGTGATCGCAATCCACCTTGGACGTCGTCGAGGATCGTGGAATCGATTCCACGCTGAAGGATTAACGATCGAGGCTCGATCACGCCGCGATCGCGGTTCGATCGGACCACGATCGTGGTGTTCTTCCACGAGCCTTCTACGCCGTCGGATTGAGATCGCGGTTTGAAAAAAATCTGACGCGCCAGAGAGTTCCACGTGTCCGCAAGTGAGTCTTTCGATTCAGATCACGATCGTGATCCCATCGCCCGTCTGATCGTGGTCCGATCTCGTGGAGTCCATCGCCCATCTGATCGCAAGGAGTAATCTCGTGCATCCGATGAAGATCGGACATTCTCGATGTGTCCATGCGATTCCTCTGATCGCGAAAAATCGCGACCATCCACTGAAGATCTGATGATGATCCGATCAAGACCTCGATCCAATCGTACTGGAAATCAGAAGATCCTCGCAACGCCACATGTCATCCGGTACGCCTTTCCATCGCCATCACTTAAAACATATTTCGCGCACGTGCCTAATTGACGATCGCGTGGACTCGGGTCCACGTGATCTCTGTCGTCCTGCTGGAATCCAACGCTTGCCGTCCGTCCATGTCACCTGCAAAAGGTAAGTCGTGTGGGAACATAGTCCCACACGGAAGGAGAAAAGGCAAAGATCGTGTATAAAATATAGGGCGCGGTAACGCATTTGCGTTACTGCCCCAACTTCTTACCAGGGCCCACTAACCCGTGGGCCCTTCACTTGCCGACCTCACCTGCCACGTGGCGCCCCATACGGGCGCCCACGTGGACTCGCGTGGATGCGTGGCCCCCTGCCACGTGGCCGCGCCCTGTGCTCCTCCTGCGCCCAGTGTGGGCCACCGACGGCTCTGCCACGTGGCCTCAGCGCCGCGTCGCACCCGTGCGGTGGTCCCGCGCACTACGTGTCAGCTCGCTAGAGCTCCCGCTCGCCCTGTCAGCACCTGCAGGTAAGAACCCCCTTTTTGCGATTTTTTAATAGAAAATCCTTTAAAAAATTCATTTAAAAATCAAATAAAAATCAGAAAAAGGTATAAACTTCAGAAATTCATAACTTTAAATATACAACTCCTTTTTAATCCAAATTTTCTCCATTGGATCACAAATTTCCTCCTTTTTAACTTCATGTCATTTGAAATATATTTTGAAAGAAGAAATCAAGATGAATTAGAATTTACTTAAATCATTTCTCATTAAACATTCTAAATCATAAATTCATCCTGAAATTATCCTTCCAAACATTTACTAAAGTCAAGAAATCATTCAATACAAAAGATTAACTTCTATTAATTTAAACTTAACAAAAGATTAATCATCTATTAAGCATGAAATTATCCCTAATTTATGCATAAATATCAACTTTAGTGAAATGACATGCCAATGGAGAAAATTCCTAAAAAGTATGATAACATGCATCATATTCACATAAAATAAGCATGAATATGAGTTAATTAGGATAAGAGTTCAAGTTATAAATGCATGTTATCACACCCCCCCAACTTAAATCATTGCAAGTCCCTTAGCAATGGAAAGAGAAAAAAATATGAAATAGGACTAACGAGCTTAGAAAGCCATGGGTGAAGCATTGATAGAATCTGAAATGAATGTTCTACCTTAAGTGATGCCAAGAAGAAAGTAATGTACTAGAAACTCAAGATCAAGGCATTCCTCTAGCAAACACTTTAATCCACCAAATAAACTAAGAATGCTCTTGCTCTAAATACTAATAGAATATACATAATTAAGAAATCTGAAAGTAGTCTTGCACCTGCGAAATAAACAAAAGAATCTGAAGTATTTTAAATTATTAATGTTAAATGACATAAATAAAATAAAATACGAGTAATGACCATGTGAATTAAAGATTTTTGGTTGGGATGGAATTACCAACTGCAAGACGATGCCTAAGTCCTTTAAGAACAGTTAAAATGTACACCTGATAAAATTAAGAAGAATACCTTCAGATTAAATCCAATAATAAAAAGGAATAGACTGCAAAACGAATCCCTTTAGCTGTACTGCTGTAGATTCCGAACCTCTAGACTGTTCAAGGTTTTAACCCGTAACCCTAACCTTAAAGCCTAAACCCGTAAACAGTTAACACTACTGTGCCTGCCGGACCGATGCATTTGTCGGCTCACCCAGACCCACGGGTTATGTCATGACATCGGGAACCAGATTTGGAAACTGGTTCATGAGAAGATGGCTGGATGACATCTCTTCTCGCCACTCTCTAATGTTTTCCTCCCATTTCTTTTCCGGAGTCAAGGTCGACTCCATGGTTTCCGACGCTTACAGCCGCCTTCTCATCAAATTCTTACCGTCGTTGACGTAGTCCATATTTAAAATCCGGAAGGTCGCATTTCTCCCACGCAATGGCGCTACCGTTCTCTGCCTGTCTTCCGTCATCAGCAGCGCCGCCAGATCTTCCCCGGAGCTCCTCTGGGAAGCTCAGCGCTTGGAAAAGTATAAGGCAAGAGAGCTGGGAGGGCGATCTCTCCGTCCAAGGAAACATCCCGTCATGGCTGGTAACCAAGAACTTAGATTTTATTTTTCTCCTCTAGAGAAAGAAAGATCTTCTCTTCATCCCATTTATGCTTTCTGCAGAAAGGAACGTATCTAAGAAACGGGCCTGGACTATGGAACGTGGGAGACCACGAGTTCCAGCATCTCTTTGACGGTTACGCGACTTTGGTGGGGATTCACTTCGATAACGATAGACTCACCGCGGGGTACCGGCAGATAGAGTCTGAAGCTTACAGAGCAGCCATGGAGAAGAAGAAACCCTGCTACCGGGAGTTCTTCGAGACTCCGAACTTTCTTTCTGGATTTCTGTTATTTCCCGAGTCCTCGTTGACCGACAACGCGAACACTGGAGTGGTGAGACTCGGAGACGGGAGAGTCATCTGCTTGACGGAAACCATCAAGGGTTCGATACAGATAAACCCTACAACCCTGAAGACGGTGGGAAATTTGAAGTACGAGGATAATTTGGGGTGGCTCTTACAGTCTGCTCATCCAATCGTCACAGACGAGGAACTAATCACTGTTTTACCAGACTTGGTACGATCGGGATATCAGGTGGTCCGAATGAAGGCGGGGAGTAACGAGAGGAAGCTCATCGGAAGAGTAAAATGCAGAGGAAAAGCACCTGGATGGGTCCATTCATTTTCCGTCACGGAGAACTTCATCGTTGTGCCGGAAATGCCTCTGCGATACTGCACTGGTAACCTACTCCGCGCTGAGTAGGGAAGGGCGGATTTCGCCGTTCGGTCCAAGACCGAAGGCCTGAAGAGGACCGGACCAAAGTTGGACCGAGACCGGTCCGGCCCATTTTGTGGGACCGACGGTCTCGGTTTGGTCCGGTCGACTGACCTTCGATCGGTCTTTGGACTTCCCTAAGCCTATGCAATCATGGAAACGTTAGTCGAAACTGGGCCTATCAACAAAGTTTTTCTAAAAATGGTAGGAATTCAACACTTAAATGAGGAGGGACTCGTTGACATGAAGGCCATGGAGTTGGAATATTGTATGGATTGGGTGGAAAGAGACATCCGGAGGTTAGGTCAAGCAATGGAAGAGTTGATAAAAATTTTTAAATCTTTTACATATGGATCTCAATTCAAATCACCAAGCCTTGAGGCTAAGAATACTTTCTCCATTTTTTTCCATTTTATCCATTCAAATCACCAATTTAACTCCATTTGTTCCATTTTCTCATCTAATGATCATTTGTTTCAATTTTTTCCAATGAGTGGGCAGTTAACACCTTCGGAAGACCCAAGGATGTCCAAAAAAATTGGAACACAAAAGGCAATTTGGGAGGATTAAATTGGAACAAACGAAGAAGAAGAAAATTTCAGCCAAAACTCTTCATCTCTCAACAATCAAAATCCTTTTCTTAATTTTCTAAATCTTTTGTTGCTCAAAATTCTCA
Source organism: Lemna minuta (assembly GCA_024174645.1). NCBI lineage: Eukaryota > Viridiplantae > Streptophyta > Magnoliopsida > Alismatales > Araceae > Lemna > Lemna minuta. The sequence goes on from CM044116.1 coordinate 11,582,530, forward strand.
TGATTATCAAACTAACACAACTCTTATAGAACTTTTTAGGGATTTTAAGGAATACAAAATAATTAGCAATTGATCAATGAGCAGCAAAAAAACGTCATGAAAGAGATCATGATGGAGATTGAGAAGCTCTAGAGAGGCGAAGGAACACAAGAATCCCATCAAAATCAAGAAATGAGAAGATTAAAGATAAATTCAATGAAACCAGTCAATATGAACACCATACTGATCAACTCCCAACTCAACCTCTTGTGAATCCTAAAAATGTATGTTTTATAGATAGAAGCATGTCTTTTTTTTCAGATGATAATGATGAGAGTTTGAGTAAATCTCACCCAATTTTGATGAGTGTAGGGAGAGAGAGGATATGAATGTCATTTGAAAACTTAGGAATAGTAAGAATTTGAGTGACCCTTATGAGCTTAGCATAGAGAACAGCCCTAAAAAGGGAGTAGATGATGACTTAGATATTGAGAAAACCCTAGAGAGTGATAAAAAGCCATATAGAGCATCCCCAAACCCTAAGGATTATATACCTCCTATTCCCTTCTTGAGTGCCTTGAAATCGACTAAAGAAAAACCTCAAGATCCTCATCTTTTAGAGATATTTATGGAAGCCTCTATTACTATTCCTCTAATTTATGCTATTAAAAATATTCCTTCTTACTCTTAATTTGTGAAGGATCTTTGTACACCCTGTAGAAAATTGAAGTGTGTCCATATTTCCCACAATGTGAGTTCCATGTTATTGAATGATATCCCTAGAACATGAGATATCCCATAGCCCTTGTGAATTCGATGTTGACTCACCATTATTCTAAATTTTAGGATGAAATTTGAAAAATTGAGTATAATTTTAAATAGATGAAGTGGCACTTTCAATGATTGTGATTTTATGCATATCAAGAAGAAAGGAAAGAAAGGGAGAAAAGAAAATTTTAAATTTTCATCTTGATTTTTTTATTTTGCTCATCATGGAGGAGATCCCTCACTCCTCCCTCGGCTCTCTCCTCTACATCAGGCTCTTTGTATTTTGCTCCTTAGGGAAGAGATCTCTTGATATTCCCTTGGCTCTCTCCTCCACATCACCCTCTTCATCGTCTTTCAACACAACCCTCTCAGTCCACTTCCTAAGGCCAATTCACCATGATCTATAATTTGTCTTCATACTAAAGACTTCACTCAAGAGACCCCATAGTCTTTGGAGAAACCTCGTAATAACTTGCATTCTTTGTTTAAATGTAAAATTCTTCAATGATTTGAATGCATAGTTCACACCATGATGATGCATGTTATAATGATTTTATTTTATTTTCAGGAATCCCAAGCCATTTTACTCAAATTCTCAAATTGCTGTTATTAAGAAGTTTTGTCGCAAATACTAAATTTGACTTATCTTAATATCAAAGCTCTTGTTTATTAGCCCATTTTTTTCATAAATTGGAACTTGAGATTTGAGAAGATTTATTTTTGAAGAATAAAGAGAGGGATGAAGATATTTTGATCTAGACTTAATATATATGTTGACCTATTTTGATTTTTCAAGGCACTTTATCAATATTTATGGACAAACACCTTTATTATCTTTGTTTGAAGGCATTATTAGGATCCTAGATCATTAGGGCCCATTATCTCTCTCCCATACACACACAAGGCAGTTGTGCACCACCTTGTCTACTTGTACAATGGAACGTCCTGCCTACTTATGTGACGTCCATGGGCCACTCTAGCCCTATCTACTTGCACGAGAGATGCGCAGATGCTAAGCTGCCAACGTAATGTTTATGTGTCCTACCAAACACTAGTTTGGGTTGCTTTAATGTCTTCTTTTGACATGTCATTTTGGCATATCACCATTGATCTGTTCATTGGTGGGTATGGCATGTCTGATGACTCTACATCGTCTCAGCCACCTCCTACTCTACAACGTCTCAGTTCACATGTGGGTATGGCATCGTTCGTTGAATGATTAACTACATATGACAAGCTAAAAAGATAAAAGGTTGTGTTGTATGTCATAGAAAAGGGGAGGAGGAAATATTCTTGTATATAATGATTAACAATGAAAAAATTATGAAATATGAGGGAGCAAAGCGAACAACGATTCTAGAACATCACACCAATCTAGGAAACCAGATAATTAAATCATAAATATGTGTCATTTTCCAAAGGAAAGATGTCTAGAATTGTAAAACAAAGGAGAATGAGCAAGAAATGGCATCTCTAGAACTTGGGATACAATATCAAAGGGAAACATGGAGAGCGAATTGATGGAACAATTTTGTGCACTCGTTGAATACACACAATCTCGTGTCAAAATAAGTTCCAAACTCACTAATTTAAAGTTATAATAATAAAGTATAGTGGTGAATAAGGGTCGAATTCACATAAAAATAAGGTAAATTTTGAGATATCTTTGAAATTTGATCAAATCAGATGATGAATTGAGGCGAAAAATTAGAGATTTTTTATTTTTAAGAAAGATAATTCTAATATGAATCCACAGAATAAAAAATCACTGAATTTGGATTAGAATTCGTGAAGAAATCAAGATTTGAAATCAATAAAGAAAATTGATCGTGAAAATAGATGAAAACCAAAATTAAATCTAAAATCAAACTAATCTACAATTCAAAATTAAAATCTAATCCTACATGAAGATAGATTAGGATGAAAACACGCAATCTAACTCAAAGTCGCGCTCGAAATGATCCAATTAATCGCCGAATTTAAGGCTTTTCATTCCGCAATTTCGAAAACGAAGTTCGGCGTTCATGTGATTTCTTCCAATTCTATCCACCAATTCTTGATTTCAAACACTCCTCGGATACAGAAATGAGTCTAGAAGAAGTAGAAATCAAGTGATTCCAGGACTGAGTTGTCTAAACAGTTTGATTTTCTCGAAACATCCAAGAATGAGTTTTTCCGTTGAAGAACATTCTAATTTATTGAGAATTTGGACGCGACCGTTGGATGCGTCATTTCATCTTTGATCAACAGCTCAAATTGAACATCGATTTGTGAATCATCGTCTTTAAGTCACCTCCGTTCGATCTATGATGAAGCGCCCAGATTTTGTCACGCCGCGCGTGAAGAAGAAGCGACGCTTAATTTCTACCGTTCAATCTTCATCGAGCGATCGCGATGAGTCCACGTGTCCATCAGGGTGCATTTAATCTCGATTTTTATAACTCCTCAGATGAGCGGCCGAGATTAAATCTCCCTTAAAATGAATCGTCACCTAATCAGATGCAGCCACGTACCCCCTTGAGTAAGTGAAATTCGACGATCGCGATTAAATCTCGCGATCGGATGATTCTCATTGCGCCATGTCACCTGTAACTAAAAACAAACATAAATTGTCACACATGACATAAATTCAATCAATTTGATGAGTATATAAGCAGTGAGTGTATTATGGGTTAGCATAAATCCGTAATAGATGCTTAACCACTAATCACTCACACACGCACACACGCGCGCACACATGCACACATATGTACGGACATGTCGCCACATGGCAACACTCTACCACGTCAGCCCGCAATAAATAAAATATTTTTGTATTCTTTTTTATTCTTTTAAAAATCAAAATTTTTTTAAATAAATTCAAAAAAAATAGAAAATTCCTAAAAATTAGAAAATTCATAACATTCAAAATACAACTTCAAATTAATCCAAATTTATTTTGTTGGATCAAAAATTAAATTATCTATTATTATAAAAATTCAAAATATTTAAATAATTAATTTTAATTTAAAAAATATACTCATTCCTCTTAGAAAATAAATTTAGAAAAATACATGAGTGTAAATAAAAAATATTTTCTCTTATCATTTAATCATGAAAATGCAATTATGATCTCAAATATAGATGAGAATAAGACTATATTATTTAATTATACACAATTATCCTTAAAATGATATATTTTTAGATCATAACCCAAAATTACATAAAATGATAGATATGTACTCAAAATAGGATAACATGTATACAAATGGAATGTTTAATGCCTTAAATTGCATTAATAATCATGTAAATTCATGTATAAATTGCATGTTATCACGAACACAGATTGGATGACTATGGGGGAACCCCCACCCATTTGTGAGTTAGAATGAAGTGCTCTCTTGTAGTGAAGAGATTTTTGCCTTATACAAGTTTTTACACCAAAGTATCAGTGGCCCAAGTGCAAAACAATTATCAAAATATTCGTGTACTTAGAAAAAATGATGTTCTAGGACTTAAACTCTAATGGTTATACTTCTTCTTTGGAGCATTTAATGCATATCTTCGTCAAGGATCTCACACGTATAATTGTCATAAGCATGCTAATTTGAAGGTGGTTGTGAGAAATAGTATTCTTGGTGTACAATTTTTATTTTATTTTATTTACTTTTTCATGTTACTTGGATTGGGTCGGTTAAAATGGGCCCATTTATGGATCTACTTCTAGGGTTCTTTGTCGCTTAGAAGTTATACCCTTTTCTCTAGAATTGCATGAGTGCCATTTATTTAGGTTTTTATTTAATGCCATTGATATCAGAGGAATTTGATTATCAAAAGCTGTTGCATGTCTGTTCTTCTAAGATTTCACAGAATTTTGCATCTCTTCATTTTTTTTCTTGCACCCTCTCTTTGATGTCTGCAATTCTTGTCCTTTGCGTTCTTGGCCATGTTGGATTTCCAAATGGGCTTAACCCTACGACTTCTCCTTAGTCAACGACGTTGACCCTTCCTCCAGATTTTCCTTTCTCTCTCCTCACGTGTCTCCCACCTTCCTGCACGTCGTTTCCTCCTCTTTCTATCCTCATCGGTTTTGTCCGTTACGTAATTTTGTGGCGCAGTCCGCGTGGGGGCCACAGATCGGCAGTTGACAGAGAGAGAAAGAGAGAGACGTGTACGAGAAGAGTTCGCGGGCGGCGTGTCTGAGCGGTGGCGGGGCCCGCCCGATGGTTCTTACACGACGTCGCGCATTGCTTCGCCTAGACGTCTGACCCGAGAAGGATTTCTTCGCGCGGTAGTCTTGCTAACGATGACGTCATTAACAAATATTTTTTCCATAAAAATCCTTCATTCGCCGTTTCATTTCTGAAGAATATTCGATTATCCCAGTCTCCCTTCGGTAAGAAACGTGGATAAACGTTTCACTAGTTTCAAAAGGCCCTGGATTTACGAATTCATTACTTTTAACCTGAGAACTTACTTATTTTACGAAATTCACTGAGATTGCCCATCATTTTTGTTCGGATGCGGTATAAAAACAATTTATTAACTGGTAAGGGCAAAATGATAAGTTTAAGATTTATAAGGTCATTTCCGAAGTACCGTCCTTCCTTTAAGGTACGTTGAAACTGACGCCCAACATATCTATCCTCTTTTGTCTTTCCTCTACCGGTGAGCTCCCTCTCTTCGGAGCCCTCCTCAGTTCTGCCTGATCGATCGCTTGCTCGTGCAGGTAGCATCGTCTAATTAAATTTCCTTTTGTAACTTGTAGATTCGCTTCCGTTATTTGAGCTTTTTCAATTTCTAAACTTATAAATATGTGTCTGTTATGATTCATATCGGAGGTTTCATTTTTGCTATTTCGTCCGTCATCAGGTTTGGAATCTTGCTCTAGGTATTCGTGATGTTTTTTGTTGTCATTTTCTTCACATGTTGCATTTGTCGGATCTTTAGCCCTCGCGGATCCGGAGTCATTCCCATTTTTGGTGAATTAGTGTCCGTGTGAATTGGATCCATCTTTCTCCTATTGGAATGTCATTTAAGTGCTATATTTCTCTACGAATTAAATCTGATTCAAGGACTTCTGTTTTCGCAGCTTCTCCCGTCATGGGGATCTCATGCAGAGTGCTCTGTGCCTCCCTGGTCTTCTCGGTCGTCGTTCTCCAAATTCTTCTTCCAGTTACTTCTACGGATGGCATCGTTAGAATTAATCTGAAGAAAAGGCCGATGGATCGTGACAGCAGGATTGCTCTTCGGATGGCCTCTGAAGATATTGACTCTGGAAGGGTTTCTTTGCGGAAATTCAGATTACGTGGGGGCAATGGCCTTACTGAGGGATCAGAAACTGATATAATAGCCCTGAAAAACTACATGGATGCTCAATACTTTGGGGAGATCGGCATTGGCACTCCGCCACAAAAGTTTACTGTCATTTTTGATACTGGTAGTTCCAACTTGTGGATTCCATCTTCCAAGTGCTACTTCTCGGTGAGGCCGTCTGTTTACCTCAAATTATAATTCAGTTTTGATGCAGTATTCTTCTTGTCAATTAAGATTAATCCATGATGTATGGACCAATAGATTGCTTACAATAAATCACCTTGGGCACAGGTCGCTTGCTTTTTCCACTCTAAGTACAAGTCAAGCAAGTCAAGCACTTACCAGAAAAATGGTTTAATTTCTTATCTCCCCTCGTAGATCTAGTAAAAATGGCACCATTTGGGCAGATTCTTGTTACTTTAGTATTCTGACTGGTATAATTTTCAATAACATTATTCATGTTGATGTGTAGGTAAATCTGCAGAAATTCGTTATGGAACAGGTGCAATTGCTGGTTTCTTCAGTGAGGATGACACTACTGTTGGGAATCTTGTCGTTAAAAACCAGGTACTGGATCCTTATATTGCAATTTTGTGCTTCTCAGGGGTTGATCTAATCTATTGTTGATCTTGCGACCTTCAATGCAGGCTTTTATCGAAGCAACGAAGGAATCCAGCCTTACATTTTTGGTGGCGAAGTTCGATGGAATTCTCGGACTTGGTTTCCAAGAAATCTCTGTGGGCAACGTTGTCCCTGTCTGGTGTGTGACATCATTCAAATTTACTTTACTATTTTTACATTTTTTATCAGCATTGAATGTTTTATGTGGTGATAAAGCTGCAGCCTGGATCAGAATAATGTGTCTTTTTTTCATTCAATAGTTTCATTTTATTGGTCTCATTAGGGATTGTCTGACTTTGGATTACATCGTTTGGATTGATTGACTGTTATGATTGGCAGTTGATCATCATGATGATGATTACTTGTCCCCTCTGATCGATGGGATCTGTGTTTTTAATGAATGGGTCAAAAGGAACCAGTAAAATCCCACTTTTCCATCTTTGGGAGGCAAACAGAGGCTGGAACCTCAGGGAATGCATCTTCGGGCAAACAGTGTCTTTTATACGGACCATAGGGCAGTGGGACAGCCCATTCTCTCTCTTATCTCTGAAAACCCTGCTTCTCTCTTAAATTTGTTTCCTTGGGAGGCGTTTCTATTCTGGGTCTTTCAATCTATCTGAGGAGAGATCTGAGATCCTGAACTGAATCTTCCTTGATCTTTCAAATGAGCATCACTTATGACAAACCTTCACTTCCCTATGAAAACCTTGATCTTCACAACTAATCCCAGCTACTACGAGGGCTGATTGACTGAGTGATTGAACCCTTGATCAACCTATTAGTTGATCATGACTCCTTGGTCTTCAGACTCCACCACAATATATTAATTTCAGGGGACACTCCCCCTCAGTCGATGCCATCCAGCACGACGCGCGGGGACTCGCAATTCTATGGAACCAAGGCTGTCTCGGCCCCTCGATTTTTGTACCTCTGTACCATGAGTTCGTAATGCGTCATAATTTCAATGACAATGGAGGGGCCCAGTTCTAGAGGGCACCTCTTCCTTTTCTCAAAAAAAAAAACAATATATTAATTTCCAAAAGTTAAAAGGAACGACATCGTGTTTCAGGTACAACTTAGTTGAACAGGGACTAGTGAAAGAACCTGTTTTCTCATTCTGGTTTAATCGGAATGCTGATGAAGACGAAGGTGGAGAACTTGTATTTGGAGGTTCAGATCCCAACCACTACAAGGGCAATCACACATATGTACCTGTCACCCAGAAGGGTTACTGGCAGGTAAATTTTCTGTGGATAAAGAGTTTTATCTGATAGCCCTTTTTAATCTCTGTTTTACATTTTGCAGTTTGACATGGGTGATGTCCTGGTCGGTGATCAGTCCACAGGTTCCTGTCACTCCTTAATGTTGTCTTTGATGTTGGTACTTTGTTAAGCTAATCTGGAATTTCTATTTTCTTATATCAGGGGTCTGTTCTAGCGGTTGTGCAGCCATTGCCGACTCCGGAACCTCCTTGATTGCTGGCCCAACGGTACCCATTAGATAATTATATATTAAATATATTCTGTGATTTGTATCTGAATGCCTTCCAGGCGACGGTTGCTGAAATCAATCACGCAATTGGAGCTAGCGGAGTTGTCAGCCAGGAGTGCAAAGCTGTTGTAGAACAGTATGGAGAAACTATTTTGCAGCTTTTGCTTGCAGAGGTACTTCTTCATCTTCAGTTGAATATTCTTGGAGCGTCGTTAAACTTTAACTATTTATGCAGACTCAACCCAAGAAAGTATGCTCTCAGATCGGTCTCTGCACCTTTGATGGCACCAGAGGCATTAGGTTTCTCTTTTCTTGTCTGTCTACATTCAAGGGATATCTGATTCTAATAAGAGGCGATTTATGCTTTTTTTTCTTTAGCATGGACATCAAAACCATGGTCGATGATGCTGAGGAGAAATCACCTGGAAGCTTGCGGGATTCTGGATGTTCTTTGTGCGAGATGGCAGTTGTTTGGATACAGAATCAACTCAGGCAGAATATGACTCAGGATCGGATCTTGGACTATGCCAATCAGGTAAAACAAATTCTGTAAGCATAATTGATTATAGTCCTTTCTTTCTGCTTTCATCTTGACTCCTGGAGATTTCTTGAAGCTATGTGAGAAACTTCCCAGCCCGATGGGAGAATCATCAGTAGACTGCGGGAGTCTGAGTTCGATGCCCACTGTTTCTTTCACTATTGGGGGCAAGGAGTTCTCTCTCAAACCAGAGCAGGTTTTGTGCCACGCCCATCTCTCTCCCTCCCTCCCTCCCTCCCTCCCTCTACCTCCCTCCTTAGTGCTCTCTCTACCTTCCTCCAGTCTTTGTGTGTTTTTACCTTGCTCCTTTGCACTCTACCCCACTGCCATTCTGTCTCTTTCTCCCTCCCCTCTCTACCTCCCTATTTTCTGTCCTCTCCTCTTCTCTCTTACTTTCTCTCTATCTATCTTTCCCTGCCTGCTCTCTCTATCTTTGTCTACATCTCACCTCTCCAACTCTGTCTCTGTTTGTCTCTCTCCCATCTCTCCCTTTCTCCTCTCTCTCTCTCTCTCTCTCTCTCTCTCTCTCTCACATTCTTATGTGCACGGGTATTCTTCTTATTTCTCTACTGTGCATTTTTCATTGCATCACTATCTATTTTTCTGTCTTTCTACATTATGACTGTCTTTCACTCACTTTCTCTTTTCTCTCTTACTCTTTCCTTTTATCCCTTTTATCCTAGCTTGCTCTCTGGCTTTATTTCCCCTCTCACTCGATCTTTATTTCTGGCTTGCTCTCTGGCTTTATTTCCCTTCTCACTCGATCTTTATTTCTGGCTTGCTCTCTGGATGTATATTTATTTTGCTCTCTTACTCTCTCAATCTATCTCTATCTGTGCATCCATATCTTTCTCTCCACTGGCCAAGGTTTATGAATTGTTGCATTTACATCGGCGCTGCATACCCAGTCAACCCTAAAACTGTATTTTTCTGGTGTTCTGCACTTTCCTTTTTCAACAGTACATTCTTAAAGTTGGCGATGGGCAAGCAGCTCAATGCATTAGTGGATTCATGGCTCTGGATGTCCCTCCCCCTCGTGGCCCTCTCTGGTACTTGACTATTTCTCTGCCTGACCCAATCCTTCTTCCATTTGAGAGCATCATCCGTTGACTTTAATCTGCAGGATATTGGGCGATATCTTCATGGGAGTCTACCATACTGAATTTGACTATGGCAACCTTAGAGTTGGCTTTGCAGAAGCCGCATGAAACCAGGTTTAACAAAATATGGTACGAAAAATCTATAATCATATACATATATATGTATGGATCCTATGTATCATGAGGCTGACTTCGACTTGATAAGCTACGAATGCTAGAAATATGTTTATGTTTATGTTTATGTTTATTATCATATGGCACTTTATTCAGGGATTCATCTGGATCAGTTACACCTTTCTATCTATTCTAATTCAGAGATTGCTCTGGGGGCATCGTTAGGGATGCTTCCCTTTCTCGTTTCAAAAATAAAAAATAAAAAATTCAGAGATTGCTCACAGATTTGAATAGCTCAAAGCTTGTTTATTTAGTATCAATTAGGTTTTGTTCTTCAAATCTTATTCGATCGTAGGGTTCCGCGCGACTCTTTTCAGCTGGTCGAAAAGATAGCAGGGAAGCAAATAACGATAAAGGGAGAGAGAACAGGCGGATAGACCCGTAAAGACAGGATTAGAGGAGAGAAAATTTCCCTTTCATTCTCCCAGTCCTCTCTCTATAATCCCAGATTTCTCTCCTTTTACTTCTATCGCGAAATTCTTGTCTCTCCCCTCCTCTCTGCTGGCGGATAGCTTTCTCTCTCTCTAGGTTCTCATCCGAATGACTAGATCACGGAATGCCCGTCTGGCACGACCCCCATGGATTATGCGTGCCTGTGCATCCATGTTAGCTAAACACGACCGAAACGCATCCTCTTTCCCCATTTTGCCTTCTCGGCTTTTCAACCTCATAATCTGTCACCTACTCCCCCGATTTTTTCGGTGAATTTTCTGTTGAATTTTCTGCTGCCCATCTGAATCTTCTGCCGCTCCCTCATTTCCATCTATCTTTCATCATCACCATTTGCACCGACGTTCTCTTCCCCTGCCCTCCGCCGTCAGCTCTCTTTCTCTGCCCCCTCTGCCGGCGTCTCTATCTCTCATTGCCGGCTTTCTTCCCTCCCCTCTTACCGGCCCTCTCTTTCTCCCAACGGGCCCTCTCTTCCACCTGCCCTTTTCTCTGTTAGCTATGTCTCTATCTCTCACCCTCTGCCGATATCTCTGTCCCCTCTAGGACTCTCAACGGACCCCCTCGGAATGTGTTTTCAATGGACGGCCCACGATCCACATGGGCCGTCTTTTCCCGTGGGCCGTCGCAGGGCTAGGAAGTCCCACGGAACGACTGGGGCCGTGATTCGACTTTAGTGTTCAACTTCACCGGTCAACTGTCCAGCGATATCTCCATTTCGCCTTTAAGAAAAAAAACACTCTCCGCAGAGATACTTCGCTCTCGGAGCAAAACTTTCTCTGCGGCGAGATCCCAGATCTCTCCGCTATCACAAACCTCAGTAAAAATAGATTCTCCGGCCGGATCCCTCGTTCTCTCTCTAGCCCTGCACCGTCTAAAGATCATCAACATGATAACCGGGAAGATTCCTGATTCTCTGAGCAGAGCCTTCCGAAACTCCACGCTCATATTCTTCAATGTATCAGTTAGCCACCTCTCTGGAGAGAATCCCCAGACAACTCTGAAGAACTTCAACGCTTCATCTTTCTACGGGAATCAGAATCTCTGCGGCGGGGCCGTAGCGTAAATTCTGAACGGGCGACGGGAACCGTGAATTTCCTCCGACTTCTAGCCCAGTGGCTTCTGTGAAGCTCTCTTCAACGCCTTATTCATCGCTTGAAAGAGACGGAAGCTGAAAAAGAGAGAGTGGCAGCGATTCTTGTTCCGTGCTATTTTCACGGGTCTGGTGGCGGCATTCTTCCCGGTGACGAGCATAGAGGAGCAAGGGAAGGTGGAGAGGTACTCTCTTTGGAAAAGGGTTAGCTCGGGGAGTAGCACTTACGAGGCTGTTGTGGAGCGGGGTTATGACTCTTGAAATGTAAACATAAACACAATTTTTACAAATTTAGGGGGGTTAAAAAAATGTCAGGTGACCGAGTCGGTTTCTCGTGCACCATGCAGTCGGTTGAGAGCTCTTTGACGTCTGCCTCCGCACTAACGCCACGCGTGAATCGCTACACTATGTGCGGTTCGATGTGCACATCGTTGCCTCTATACCGTTGTTATCCCATGGATCTAGGTCGCCCAGCCCATGGACCTTGGCCCGCTACAGTGTTAACGTGGGCCCACCGGCTATCAACATGGACTCGTGATGTTTGGCTGGTCAACCAAGCATGATCCTCTGGCGGAAAACCTAAAATAACCATCATTGATTAAAGAGGGAGCAAATAGACTGAGCAGTGATCCATTAATGAAGACGTGATTTTTTTCGCATTTTTCCTCAAGTAATGTATCTATTCAAGGCATGGATCTCGAGTACGGGGAGAGAAATTCTACCCTAACTTGGGAGATATGGGTTCTCTTTCTTGTCTCCCCATTTCTTTTAAATCATTAGATGTAGTTAACGAAAATAAATGACGCAGAATGTGGGTTATCATTTTATTCGTGTGCGACAATCTGTGTTCTAAAAGAGTTAAGCGTACTCATCAGATTTGATTGAAAAGGAGAATCTAGTATTTATTAACAATACAGCTAAAGACCCATTACAATAATTTATGGAGATTTATCACCTTCACTCTTGTTTAAAATTCACCATTAATAGCTTATCAACCGTGTTGGGGAAATCTAAGGCATCCGATTGAAAGAAGAAAAGATGGAATTGTCTTGGAAGTTCTGAATTATGACTACAAGAACAAGTTGCAATTTCTCATGGTGGATTGAACCACCCATTATCCATAACCATGGTTAGGTTTATGATAAAGATCTGGGATCATAATGAATTTGGCCAAAATTTACAAGATCAAGGGGGAAACAATCGTGCAATTTACTGTCAGGTGTGGGTTATTGAGGATGGATGTCTCTTCACAGGAATCGCGTGAAGATTTGATTCAGTGGCATAAATCTTGGCCCAAAACCACACGCGTAAATCTCAGAAAAATCTAATGAATCTCAGAAAAATCTTGCGTTAAAGTTCTCACCGAAATAGTAGACGCAGAAAGGCCAGTCCCTTGATAAATCGTGAGAAAAAAGGGAAGAGATGAAGAGAAATCGAAGGCGATTAGTCCGAAGAACCCGAGCAGTGGAAGACTTCAAAGCCGAGGCCGGGGCCTGGCCCTCGTTAGCTTTGTTTAGATTAAAAAGAGAGTTACACTATGGGAAAAATCTCAAACAGAAAAAGAAGAACCACTGAAAGGAAACAAACTCACCCATACCCAGATCAGCAAGCAGCCTCTATGAACTTTCTAAGAGCGCCCTCAAGTCCCCATGCAGATCGCTATGTACATGGTACAACACTCTTCTCCACGTCCCCCCACCTCCTCCCTCTCTAGTAGTTGTGCTGCCACATCTGGTGCTGGTGCTGGTGCTGGTGGGCAGCGGCTGGAGGCGGTGCCTGGCCCTGACCCCCACTCAATCGCCCATCGCTGGAGCTGTGGAGGTGCTCTTGTTGCCCAGCAGCAGAGCCCTGGGAGTGGTAGAAGTTGGGGTATCCGGCAGCCCCCATAGGGTGATGGCTGCTGGCTCTGCCGAGAACGCACCTCCAAGCTGGCTTGGCCCCTGGTGAAGGTTGTAGTAGGCAGCAGCGCTTGACAACCCTGTGGGTGCTCTCGACCCTCCACTGCCATGCATCCACATTGAGCTCTCACTCTGCAGCATATTACACAGCAGGACAACAGTGTTGGTGATTTAGATGATGATGACGACAGAAAGATTGTGAAGATGGTGATCAAACAAATACGATATGATTGGGATCAGGAAGATAATACAGCCAATGCAAATAAAATCGGATCAGAGAAAGAGAATGATGTGATGATGATGATGATGATGATGACAATGAAACTGAATAAAGGTGACGATGACGATGAGGATGAGGTTGACTACATTGATGCAAATAAGACCAGACTGGGGGGAAAAGATCACGGTGATCATGATGATACGAAAAAATATTGAACGATAACAAGGATGAGGATCCCATCAATGACAGATGATGCAAATTAGATAACATGAGAGGGAAAAGAGACAGACTTGCTGGGAAGGAGGCGCTGAATACTGGTGGCTCTGCTGTTCCTTGTACTGAGCAGACAAGAGATCATCATAAGGAGACACAGAGGCACTGCCTGAGGGGTTCAGGAGAAGATGGTGGCTTCCCGGCAAGGTAGGAGAGCCGCCAAAGCCCGGCAGGCCAGAAGGAACAGCAGCAGACAATGGCAGGTTCCCAACAGCAGCTGTGGCAGTGTTCTTGTACTGCGGGAGAGTGTACTTCAAGCCAGCGGCATGGAGTGCTGCCACAGGGGATTGATGGTATGTGGTGCCACCAGCAAGGGCCTGCTGGAAGGCAGCAGCTGCAGCGGATGGCATGTATGTGTAGCTCGGGAGGAAAGGGTAGCCAATCATGTTGGCAAAGGGGCCAAGAGGAAGAGTAGGTTGCGAGTATTGTGCCACTGGTGGCAGGTGCTGGGGCACTGCCGATGCTCGGGAGGGACACTGGAGGCTGGCATATTCTGCATGGCAGCCGCTGCAGCACTAAAGCTTCCACCAGGTTTCACTGTTGTCTGCAGTCCAATGAACGAGGATACAGCCATGTGAGTAAGAATAATTGTGTTCAAGGTACCGAAGAGTATACCTCTGGCATAGAGACAGAAGCCCCACTGATTGACGACATGGTTGTGCCATATTTGGTGGGCATAGACTGTGTTGCCAGCAACAATGAGGGAGGCAGATCATATTCTTGTGGTGGGACACTTGATGATAGCAGGTTTCCAGGCAAAAGAGCTGGGATAGGCTTGCTGCCAAACATTATGAACAGGGAGAGAGGGAGGAGTACAAGATAGAAGTAAGACAACTGAAGATGAATTTGAGGAGAAACATATTGGAGTAATAAAACAAAAAAATGTGCATGTATTACCATGACATTGGAGAAAGGAGCAAGGCTCTGCATAGGTGAGTTCCCTGCACAGAGGCATAAGGTGGCACGGCACCTGGGATAGAGCTCCTGTGTTCGAGAAAGTGTACCCTGGTAATGAAGACTGCATTCGATAAGTAAGCCCATCCATACCATCTGTGCTATCAGATCTGATCACATCAGGCTGTGAGGATGATGATGGGGCCTCGTAATTTTCCACATTGGTACTCGACCGATTACTCTCCGTGTTCTCACTCAAGTCCACTCTCAAACGCTCATTGCCAAAGTATTCGGGATTTCTGCAACAATATAAGTTGCAATAAAAATAAATAAATTTTCAAAAGTCTATCATTAATGATTGAGTAGCATATATGTGTACCTAGCATCAGTGTTATCTTCAACCTGAACTGGAGCAGGTTCAGATGCCTCATCGTCGGCCTCAAGATTACTGGTTTCCTGGGTCTTTGATCCGAATGATCCAGAAAAGGCAGTGTTGATACCAGACCCGAAGGTACCAAAGCTCAGATACGAGCAGTCAGCATTTGTGACCTGAAGATGGTTAGGAATGATGACCGCAGGATTATCATCCAAGTGTTGTTTCACAGATGCATCGTCCTTTTCCAGACCGAGGCGTTGTAGTTCAGATGCTATCTCAACTTTGTCAACATCAACTGGAATAGTGCACAAAAAAGAGCGATTAACAATGGTGTACAATGAGACATACAAGGCAAAGATGGAAAAGAGCAAAATTTGCTCACTTTCATCACGCTTGAAATTGTGTATATCATGCTGAAAAGAGCTGGCGTCTGTCCCCAAACTATCATCCATGCGAGGATCCCTCGTAGAACTATCCTCTGAAAGAACACCTCCCTCAATACTTCCCTTTTCTGGAATATGAACTTGATCCAACTGCGAACCACGATGCAAGTCAACAACCTCAACAGGCAATATCAATGGCGCAGGAACATCAGCAAAACCACCACTTCCAGCTTTTGGTTGATCCAGCAGTAACCAACTGTCGTCAGACAAATGATGACCCATGGAATCCCCTTGAGCAAAAAGGATATTCGCATCACTAGATGTTGTGCTTTCATTTAATGATTCTGCTGGTTTAGAATGAGAGCTAGGAATCTTTGGAGCGAGGTGCTCATTGCCAGCATTCATGCTGAAATCATGTGATGATGCTTCGGAGTTTGTTGACATGACAGGTGGCAGAGCCTGACCCACCTTGCCAGAAGGTCGGCCCATCTTCACGATGTCAGCTAGCGTGCGCTGACCAGGCATCGTGCTCCATGTGTTCTGAGGAGCTCCCTTTGAATACGAGGGAGGCAGCAGATCAGGAGCTGGCACAGAAGATGCTCCCCCAGCATTTAAGGGGAAAAAATCGCTGCATAATAGGAATAATATGATAGAAACGAATTATTCATTCAATTTCCATACTATGGGTACTTCTCTAATTAAATAAAATTGGATGCATGAGATTTTAATTGAACATCTAAGGTCGAACACCAAAAAATTTCTGGTGAACTTTTGTGTTGGGAGCAAATAAAAAATATCTGATATTGGGAGCTAAATAAATGTACAGTGTTGTTACTGTAACAAAAAATACATTAAAAAACTGTATGAACATAACAGCGGGCTTAGATAACACAAAATTAACAACGAAGACATGCGCAACAAATTCGTGGAGAAATATTTCCAAGGAACAATCATAACACATACCTTGGAGGTGGGTAATTTTTTGTAGGCGCAGGTGAAGATACTGAGGACACAGGGGCGGCTGCATTGATCCCGCTCTCTCTCCTGGCCATAGGTTTGTTGTAATTAGCTGCATTGGCGCACCACAAAAATATGATTTATAAATTAGAACTGATGAAAGGGTGATTTCAGATTCTACATAAATACATATAAAAATGAAGAGGGCTGAACTTATACCGTTTGAGCTAGTTTGGGTAGAACTAGCACGAGCAGCGCGATCAGAAGCCCCTTTCGAGCTGCGATTTGAGCTAGTCACTGTCCGAGCTCTGGATTCGGTGTTGTCCTTAACCTGAAGAAAAATTAGACAATTGGAGAAATTCATGAGAGGATGATAAGACGATTTTCGTGTATAAATGCAGAAGTTTAGCCAGGAAACAAGTTGACCTAGAAGTATCCATCAAGAACCCAATTTTATTAAAATTGGAAGACAAACTTTCACTCACATCTTTCTTCTTTTCTCGTTTATTCTTCACCTCTTGGAAGGAATCTACATAAAGAAAAAAAAACAGACAATTATGGCCCGACCTAAAATGAGAAGCAACGAGGAAATAATTTAACTAAATAAAAAAATACGCACAACTTCCATATCATTTGATTCAACATCAGAACTACGAAAATCAAAACCCTATTGACGAACGCGAATCAGAGAGCGACGCAAGATAACATAGGTCTCAATTGGCCCTCTCTGGCGCTCAAATCGTTGCGACAAAATGGGAGAAATCAAGAGTAACGTACAACATTAATTGTAGAGAGAACACAGTCCTATAAGACAATGAAATAGAGAGATTAGTCGGAACAACGGAGGAAAAGAGAAAGAACAAGAAGACGGAAGAGAGCAGTGGCTTAAACCTTGATTGAGAAGGCGGTGAACGGCCTCGCTAGGGTCCATATTACAGTCCTTGAGCGTGGCGTAAATCTCGTCGTCGGAGAAGTTAGCTCCGACGATCTCTTTGATGCTCTGGAGCATCTTCTTCGTAGTGGTGCCGCTCATGATTCGAGATTTCTAGGGTTACGAAATCCGGCGGCGCCGCCACCAAAGTCCGACTTCTTCCTTCTGGCTTAGCGGCGGCGAGCAACCGTGGAAGGCAAAAGCAAGACCTAGCGGGAAGGGAACGCCTCTGTAGCCGGAAAACAAAAGGGAAGTTAGAAACCCTTGACCCATGGTCCATTTTCTTCATATAATCGGCGGGCGGCCGTCAAAGGGAAAGACATCGGCCCGGCCCAAATAAGTGAATCAGGCCCAATATTACCTGTTTTGTCAATGTGAATCAATAAATAACCTCGCCAAGGGAAATGCTGAAAGTTTGAGCAGGTAGATGGAGATGGGCTTGACATGGCAGTCCAGGGTCAGCAAGTATAGGCAGCCCTTTGACTCTCAGTGCCCCAAGCAAGCATGATAGGCCTCTTTGCTCCTAAGAAAATTTCTCTTACTAATTCTTCTAGCCATTATGATAGCCCATGAAATTACGATAAATATTATTCTAATTCTTCTCCTCAGTTCGATTGGTTGAGGAGGAACGTAGATGAGGCACGTTCTCGCAGTTAATGAATAAGTTCGATTTTTTTTTCGTATCTAGAACAAGTCGAGAGTTCTCAAGCAATCTCCCCCACGAGGCAATATGAACCCAAAAAAAGCGAAAGCAATTACCTTTCGAACAAATCACAAATCCAAGAAACATTAGATCACCAAGGGACAACAAACAAAGTTATGTGGATTATGAAAATTTACACAAAGCTTTATAGTATCCTGACATGGATGAAGTATTATACATTACACCCTATGATGGAAAGACTCTTGATAGAATTTTGGATGATCGTTTAAGGATCTTCGTACTCAGTTTAGACAAGGCTGGAAATGTGGTTGAAGTGACCCATAGACTTAGTTGGCAAGTGAAGAAATAGCCCACACCAAAAACACACCATAGAGAAGATCAAGTTCACTGCTCATACCATACATTTAATTGATTGGACAGAGAGGGTCCTATGGGGACATATGATAACATGCATTCATACTTACAAATATATGTTTAATTATCCCATTAAATTTTTGCATTCTATAATTTTAATGCATTATTTTTTTATTTTATGCTTATCATTCCATTTTGACCTAAGTTCTCACTTTTCGTGCTTTTAATGCTAACTTTAAATTCGGTGTGTTTGACTTCATGAAAAGGGTCAAACACTTTGAATCTAATCAATTTCTTGAGTTTAATGATTTTAGAACTTAGGTGGATTAAAGGAATCAAATAGGACACAAAGACACTGAAGAATGGATACCTTACATACTAATTTTGATTCAATTTGATTTTTCAATCAAACTAAGTCAAATAATATTCTTCTACTTGTTTATATTTTTATTTTGAGCTTATAAATGGCACTATAATTTAAGAAGCTAACATTAAAATAATCTATCCAAAAATTTCATGAAAAAACCTTAGATCTTGAAAGATATGATTCCTCTGAATTTGGATTTATTTAAGGCCAGAATTGATTAAAAAACTAGGGCCCACTTGGGTTGTTTGATGTGGCAGTCTAAAGTGGCAGTGCATGCACACATAGCACCATGCATCAGCAGTTGTGGGCACCACGTTGTGAGCAAGTGGTGCCCACATAAGGTGGAAACTCAAGTGGTGCCCACACCACTTGGGTTGTTTGTATAATATATAGTCCAAGGGAAATAGGTGATATATCCATCGCTATTTAAGGCATAAAAATTGCAAATATAACTTCTGTGGGACCAAGAATTTTTCTTTTCTTGCAAGTCACATAGCCACATCAGGATCTTTGGATGAAGAGTGTTGAGATATGAAGCTCAATAAGCTCTCCAAAGTTTTGATCAAAACAAGACTATATGTTAATGGAACATGTTGAATCAAAATATTTAACAAAGACCAAGAACAGATGATCTTATCATCCATTCTAGATGATCCTATTATCTATTATAGAATAAGATTCAAACTTACAGTGATCATTTGAGAGAGTTCTTCAATTATTCAAGTTTTTGGTCCCCCAGTAGTATCCAGACAATCTTTGGACGTTCGGATCTCATCTTAAATGTTGTCACCACGAGAGGAAGAGAAGAGAGGGGAGAATTTCCACTATACTTGCATGGGCACCCTTATTATGGTCGGTCTCCCCTTATTTATAGACTTTGGGAATATGAACTTTTCACAAATACCCTCTAAGTCCATTGACCTTATATGTGTGACCCTCTAAGTTCAAATATCTTGCCAGTTAATGACTCTATCAACCTAATAATACTTATTGGTCTTCCTTATCAATTAACTATATGATATAAATTACTTGGCTAAGGATTGATTTAACCTAATCGAAAAGTTGAGTCGCCAACCCCGTGGGTGCCAAGTTACACCACGTGCTCTGGGAGATATGCAGTATATAAGAACTCCTTCATGGAACCCTACCATCATCGATTATTATGTACGTATAATCCTTCATCCGTGCAAGACTCATGATGGACTGAGGGTATGGTTAACTGTCAAACTCTAATAGATCACTCAATTCAGTATTGATGCGAGTAGGAAATCATTAAGAACAACTTCTCTAATAATCCTTGCCCAAGGATTTAACCGTATCTCATTCCTTGAGTTAATCTCCTCTTATATCGAAGGTGGATGATCCCATCTTGACCACTTAATCACCTTCAAAGACTTTATATTGTATCCAATCTATGAAGTTTTAGAGATCTTATGATTTCTATCGTATCCACTCAATCTATGAACTTTAAGTCATAGTTGACGGCAACGATTTAGTACGGTCGTTGAAACACACGATTGTCGATCAAACAAAATTTATAATTTTGAATTCACGATGATTTAAAAATCAGAAATCAAGTACAACAATGAGATCGGGTCGAACCACACAGAGCACGATTTACTTCTATCGAAGAGTTGACTTGGTCAAACATAAGTCTAATTAGGGTTCTTAAGAAATAAAAATGATATATTATTAATGAATATAGTACTAATATATGAGAGAAGATATTTGAAGGATTTTAAAAAATATTTGGAGAAGAAAAGTTGATACGGGTAAAAACACGGTCGTTGAATGCGCGATTTTACGTATCAAACAAAATTTATACTCAACTCTTCGAAATTGATTTTTAAATTAGAACAGTGGCAAGTCGAGGTTGAATCCACAGGGAGGAAGGTTAAGAGATTGAAATCAGAAGATAATTTTTGGTATTTTTAGATTTAGAAAGCGAAAATGAACGGTGAAAGGAAGAAAATGAGCACGAAGATGAAATGAACCTAAAAAGTGCTTCCAAAATCCTTTTAGAGATTTAAAACCCTTGATCGATGGTGGAAAAGTGATTGTTAGGGTTTTAAATTTGGAAATGTGGATGAACAGTTGAGGAAAATAGAAGAAATGGATAGAAGATAGTTCTAATATAAAGATTTGTGATGAAAATACTATCTAGTGATGCTACCTAATCAAAACATACCTTCAAGAGCCGTATTTCTCCTGGACTTGGCTTCTTGCAACCAACACGAAGAATGAATAGAAGAGGGAAGAAACTCACTGAGAATGAAGTTCAACACATGATGAATGATCCATCATTGCTTTCTTTCCTTCTGGCTAGCCAATGCTAGAAGCATACAACAAACACATTCATAACCCTAATTTTTTTCATCTCAAAACTTAAATCAGCCCCAGCAGATTCGTGGAGGTTAAAATGACAATCATGCCCACGAAATTTTAGCCCATAACTCCATCAAGATCGTGAGATATCGCGATTTTAGTCTGGAGCATTTCTGGTTGTTGATCTGATGTCCTCTCTCTATAAGTATCCCGGTCAAATCGCTCCTGTCTAAATCAGTCCGGTCAACGCGCGGGGTCAAACCTGTGAAACCTGCAAAATAAGAACAATATCTCTCCTCTCTACTCTCCTCTCTTTCCTCTCGTCTTTTCTCTCCCGATGGCGAAAAACAAGCGTGGTGAAATGGCGAGAGAGAGAGAGAGAGAGAGAAAGAGAGATCGAGGGAGAGAGAAGAAGGGAGCGAAAGGGAAGAGCGTTCGGGAGAGAGGAGTTCTCCTCACGACGGAAACCATTTCCATGGCCAGGAGACCCAAGGAGAGAGAGAAAGGCAATGGGAGAGAGAGAAAAAGAGAGAGATAAAGAGAGAGAAAGAAGGAAGGAGAGGGAGAGAGGAGAACTCTTGCGCGCGTGCCTCTCCTCCCAATTCTCCTCGCGAGGGAATTCTTTTCCGTCGCGAGAGAGAGACAATAGAGACAGATTATGGAAGAGAGAGAGGTTACAGGAGAGAGAGAAAGAGGGAGAGAGTGAAATGGGGAGAGAGAGAGAGAACTCCTCTCGCTCAACGGAAATTATTTCTGTCGCGAGAGAGGGAGAAGAGGGAGAACATATCGGAAGGAGAGGGGGAGAGAGAAAACTAGGAGAGGAGAAGCGGAGAGAGCTCCACTGTCTCACGCGCGCATGTGCACGAGAGAGAGATAGGAGAGTGAGGAAAAGAAGAGAAAAAGAGTTCTCCTCACGACGGAAGCAATTTCCGTCGCGAGTAGATGCAAGGAGAGAAAGAAAGACAAGGGAGGTGAGAGAGAGAGAGAGAGCAACAGAGACAGAGGAAGAGAGAGAGAAGGATTTCTCGCGACGGAAACAATTTCCGTCGCGAGAAGAGAGAAAAATGCGAAAAATAAATAACGAGAGAGAAAGAGAAAGAAAGAGAGAGAGAGAGAGAGAGAGAGAGAGAGAGAGAAAGAAAGAGAAAGAGAGAAAGAGAGAGAGGGGAGGAATTTCTTTTCCTCTCGCCTCTCCTTGCGACGGAAATTCCATCACAAGAGAGAGAGCGAGGGAGAAGCAATGAGAAGAGGAAGGGAGGACGAAGAGGAAGAAGAGAAGAAAAGAGGGAAGAAGAAAAAAGAAAGAGAGGAGGGGATTCTCCTCGCGACGGAAACTTCCGTCGCGAGAGAAGGATTCCCCCGCTCGCGAAAGAGAGAGGGAAAAGGAGAGAGAGAGAGAGAGAGAGAGAGAGAGAAAATTAGAAATAAATAGAAATTTCATTTTATAATTAAAGAAAATTATATTCTTGATAAGTCAAAATCAATAAATGCTCATAAAATGCTACTAAATTATGAAAAATCAAGAATATCCTTTAAAACATAGAAATTATCAATTTAATCATTTTAAATCTTGATAACAAGCATTTATGATTATATTTCAAATAATAAATGCATAAAATGCATGATATTAATGCATGAAATTGCATGTTATCAAAAGTCAAAAGTCAAGGTCAAAGCATTGGCTTTGACCAAACTTTGACTTTTTATAAAATCAGAGAGGAAAAAGATTAGATAATATTACGAAAATAATATTATCAGAAACTAGAGAGAAAAAGGAGAATTTGATATAAAGATTATGATTTTTAGAGAAGAATTGGATTTACTATGATTTATTGACAATCAATGATGGATAATTATCTCATCACATGAACACAAGGGTTCCAAGTGAACCTAGATATGACTTAAGGAAGAGAAATCATTTTTAGCAGCAAAAAAAGGGCATACTCCTCCTTATTCGCAAATTTGAGAAATTATCCATTCATGAAATGAATGAAGGAAGCCTCTCTAAAAAATTGAAAGAGAGTGTAGATCCAAAGGGAATTATCTTCCCTCCTCCTCCATTTACATATTGATCCTTAGATACTTAGAATTCTTTGAATAGACCAAGTCGACTACCCTTACCTCGGTGTAGGTTCCTTAATTTCCAAACAAGGTACCTATATCATAGGTACCTTGTATAATTACTGATCTCAAGAAAGAAAATCAGTAGGAACATCCTTGTTATTCCATTTCCTTCTCTCTTTGAATACCACCTATAGTTAGAATTATAGGAGAGATCTACATATTAATTACTTATGGAAAAAACTATCTTCTTATTCCACTTCAAGACAAAAGTCATGCATGATTGCACCTAAAATCAAGGCTGTTCAAGCAATTATGAAGATCATCCAAAATGAAGACAGCTTATATGATGAAAGTCAGCATTAGGAAGCTTCCAACAAAAGAAGATTGTCTCTCATTGGAGTAAAACCTTCACGGTTGATGAAGAAGAAGAAAAGTCATTAAGATATCTACCAATGACAGTCCTTTTAAATATTAAAACCTCCAAGATCCTCACATGATCATCAAGGGAGTATTGAAGACACACAAAACATCTCCCTCATCAATGATATGGAGTCCAGGTGATAAAAAACCTCATAAATGAAGAAGATCACAGTCACGATCTCTTCAAGATAACTATGAATACAACTACATCAAGAAGGACTTCACAGGTTTTAAGAATCATGAATGTTTAGTCTGATGTTTGAAGAATTGACGAAGAGCATGACTGACAAAGAACACGGGACCAATAAGATCCCATATCTCATCCATCAGCCACCACAAAAGCATTAGATAATCATGAAGCCCTCCACAGCAATACTGTTAGTGGATTCCACGTGAAGTTAAGTTACCTACAGAAAGCAATAAGGTCAAGGTCTGATCAGCACGAGGATGTCAACAATTAAAAGCGTGACCCAAGCTTTTATGAAGAATGATTATCTTAAAGAAGGATACTACCCGAGAAGGAGACCACAATGGTAATTCCTAACTATCTATCAAGGAATACAAGTCTTCCACGACTATCGGGAAACAAGAAATCTCCTTTTAAAGATGTCAACCGAAGGAGTAACTGCTTCCAATATCTCTACGACCACCATCAGTCCACACGGGATCAAGCTTCACGCACGGAAATCTCACGACTATGATTCACTCACTAAAGATCGTCTGTATCGCCTACTGATCAAAGCAAGAACTTCAACGACGAAAGGTCAAGCCAACCCCGTCAACCACGAAACGTGAAACGTCGTCACTAATCCTCTCGAAGATAATCCGAGAATTCCAAAGAAGACTATCGACAATATCTCGTCGATATTTTTGGCGATAACTCCACTATTTTGACTTCATCCTGATTGACAACCAAAGGAAACCCAGTCAATCTAACCGATTCTGCAACCGACGACCTCATCACCGACCAAAGAGAGCCACCTCTCAGTCAACGGCCTTCACGGGATCCACATAAGAAATAAAGAAACTTCCGCGACTAGAGGAACCGTTCATACGCGGAAATTAAGATGACGTGTCTTCTCACCATCACTCATCGTCTCCGTATTCTATAAAATGAGATTTGTAAGAGAACAAAAGGCCGTTGTTGTTTATTGATGAATGAATCATTATCCTTTGAAAACATTATGGGTTCTTGTGCTTTCCCATGTCTCTCCCGAAACCCCTCTCTCCGAATTTCTATCTTCCTTTCTTTTCTCCCTCCCATTATTTCGCTTTCAGCCATTACCTGTCAAAGATTAACCTAGGATTTATATTACCGTGTGGCGATTCAAGAGCATCGTCTTCATCTTCCATTCAGGTACTCATCCTTTCTCTTTCACCGTGAGAATAGTTCTTCTCTCAAAATCTTAAGTCCAGCGTTGACCTTTCGACGTCTATCTACCCTCTATCACGTGACTGTTATCCGAGGGTCGGATTAAATATCCCCCTTATCTTACCATTATAATAATCGAATATTCTATATATTAAACTTCCTATTCATTACATCCTTATTACCGTCTTCTCCACGCATTCTGTCACTAATATACTTATCCATAATTCTTATCCATACTTCTCTTATGTCATCTCCACATTCATTACTATCCTCATCTCTTCAACCGAAAACTCATCTTACCCCTTCTCCTCTCACTAATATATGTTCTCTTCCTCATAATAATTCTGAAATCATCATAAGATAACCCCAATCATAGTAATTTCACTCCCAAATATTCTCTACATCAGTCCTCTTCTTCATTATATAATCCACACCACCTTCTCTTTCATCTCTCTTCTATTCACAATCACAATCCTCCTCACTCTTCTCATAATCCTCTTTCCGAATTATCCTCTTCCACTTACTCACCGATACATAATTCTAATCCTTCATATTATCCATAAATATTTCCTCTCCACGTTATAGATTTATCATAAGAACCATTCTCATTCTTATCTACTCTACATATTCACCTTCTTCATCACCACTGTTATCCTCATATTTCCGAATACCCTCCCACGATATCTTCTATGATTTATACATTATTCCTTCAGTGATATCATTCATAGGTCCTCCATAAATTTGTAGGAATATTTCATAAATAATTCAGTAGATAATAATATTATGTCTCACTCATTTCTCTCTCATATTGCTATACACATCATTATCTTCTTGCATATCATCATTTCAAAATATTCTACATCAATCAATAAACAAAAAATTCTTGAAATGAAGATCTTGGTCAAAATCGTTAAATTGACTTATCAAATGATATCCAAATCTAGGAAATCACCTATGAATAGGAAGTCTACGATCAGAGGATTCTAGAGAAACCAAAATTATCAAATTTTACCTTGTACATTAGGAGTAATAGCCCCGAAAGCCAACACCTAAATTTGGATTGATTTTGAACAACAGTTGGTCAAACGACAAATTGAGGGGTCAAACTCGATGAGAATTAACGAATCAAATATCCACGGAAAGATGATTGAACAAGAAATCCAATGAAACTAAGTTCAAAGAAATTGAGCTTAAGATCGGGGAGAAATCCTTGTTCAAAAATCAGCAAAAATCTACGATAAAATTAGGACAAAATGATGAAATTTCAAATTCTAAAACTCTAATCTAAATTATCTAAATTGTAAGGATTACGAAGGAATCACACTACTAACCCAATTGGCGTGAAGATTGAGCCTCAAATTGCTTTGATTGCTGAGAATTTCTCTGATTCCTTCTTCGTCGTGATTTCGGCAGTCAAGGGGCAATTTCCAAACGTTTTCTCGCAATAATTTGTGATTAACTTGCCTCTACCCATGCGCGATTGATTCTATAATGCAATAGAATCACAAAGAACTTAAGATCTTCCTCCAAAAATGCTTAGTTTCTTCACGTTTCAATCAAAAGTTACATTTTTGAAAGAGAAAACATCAATTTATAGAAGAATTCATTGCGAAATATCCAAGCCATCCATTTCACTGAAGAGTGTTTGAACGGCCACGATGCGTCCACGTTACGCGTGATAAGTGGACCATGATCCCACTACACGAGCCCACTTCTCCTTGATTCTCGTCGTCTGATCTTCATCGGAGCATCCTTAGGTGGTAGCATCTCACACCGTCATTAGCTGTGTGCGGGATCAAGTCCTAGATGTTAGATCTCACTAATAAGATCGATGTCTATGAATATATCACATGCTTTGATAGCGATCTGATAGACTGAGATCCACCAGATCAACGTGCATCGATTAGCGCGATTTAATCTGACGCACCACGCGCTGCCACATCGATTGTGAAAACTAAGAGAGTCATCAATCCCACATGGAAGAAAAGGAGGGAATGCCCGAGTACATCAGGGGAAAGCGATGTAACGCTTTGTGTCGCCTGTTGGGCCTAGTACGCCCCCCTATCTTGTCTCCTGGGCCAACTATACCTGTGGGCCCAATAAGCTTGGCTTGACTGATGCTTCACGCCATGCAGGCGCCCACGTGGGTCCGTGTCAGCTCACGTGGCGTCGCCACGTGTCTGCGTCACACCACGTCAGCTCCGTGTGGGTCCAGCACATATAAACCCCTTTTTTGAACTTTTTTAAGCCTTTTAAAAATTCGAGAAAATTCGAGAAAAATCAAAATAAAATCCAGAAAAATATATTAACTTCAGAAATTCATAAATTTTAATTTAAAATGTCTTTTTGACTCAATTTTTCTTCATTGGATCACATCTTTCTATTTCCTTAATTCCATGCCACCTGAAATATAAATTAAATCAAGAAAGCATGATGAATTCAATCAAATACTAAGTCAACCCTTTGAAGTTCTATTTTGATTCATCCCATTATTTTCTTCTTCAAATTTCTTCTTTTAATCATTGATAACATGCATTTATAACTTAAATTCTTATCATATTTAACTCATATTCATGCTTATTTTATGTGAATATAATTCATGTTATCATAGTTTTTATGAATTTTCTCCATTGGTATGCCATTATACTAAAGTTCATATTTATGCATAAATTAGGGTTAATTATGTGCCTTCTTGATGTTTAATCTTTTTGCAAGGCTAAATTAATAGGAATTAAGTATTTTCTCTGACTTATTTTGACATTAGTAGATGATTTAAAGGATTAATTATAAAAAGAAAATTATTGGATGATTAAAAGAGAGAGATCTTAATGAATGCCTTTATGTTATTTTTAATTCCTCCTATATTCTTCTTTAAAATTATATTTTAAGTGGCATTATATTAAAAAGGAAGAGAATTATGATCCAATGGAGAAAATTTGAGATTAAAAGTTGTATTTTTAAAGTTATTGATTTTTGAAGATTTTAGAATTTTTTGGATTTTTATTTGATTTTTATCAAGTGTATTTTGTAATTAAAAAATCCCAAAAAGTGGGGTTTTTTTCCGCAGGACCGCGGTGCTGACGTGTCGCGCAGGGGGCGCAAGGCTGACATGGCACGCGGGACCCGCGTGGATGCGACGCGGCACACAAGACCACATGACAGGGCTGCGCGAGCCCACGTGAGGCGCACCTGGCGCACAGGGCATGGACACGTGGCGTGGGCCACGCGAGTCCATGCGAACGCCCGGGTGGGCGCCACGTGGCAGGGGGCTGGCAAGTGAAGGGCCCACGGGTTAGTGGGCCCTGATTAGAAATTTGGGGCGGTAACGCAAATGCGTTACCGCGCCCCAGCTTTTATACTCACAATCTCCGCTTTTTTATTCTGTGTGGGACTATGTTCCCGCGGAATCCCGCTTTTGCAGGCGACGTGGCGACATCACAGGCGTCGGATCCGATCACGAGGGGTCGATCACGTGGACCCGAGTCCACGCGATCGAAATCAAAACACGTGCGTCAAATCTAACTTAAGTGAAATTGATCTACCTCTCACGTGGCAACGCGTGGATGCTTCGGGAGCGTTTGATCTTCATCGGACGGGCGAAGCAAGCAGATGACGTGGGACAGGTTCGGTGGAACATAATTACACTTAAGCGTGCAATCGCAACCGTTCAACCAACCTGATCAGATCGGACGGCTAGAGTTTTTCGCAGGGGATTTCCATGCGATCGTGGCTCGATTGAACCACGATCATGGCTCATACGATGAACAGCCTAAGAAATGGGATCACATGCTTCTAGTGGAAGATGAACAAGATATATTGTAGAGACTTGTGAAAGATGAGAGGGTGGGGATAATAAGAGTATGGAATTCAATGTATAAAGATGGATATGAATGGATGATTTTATATTTTTTGGTTCATGAAAGATAAGATAAAAATAAGAGTGTAATTAAGGAGATGAAAATCAGGACGATGGAATCTCGATAGCAAAAATCAATTAGTGAACAACTAATCTATGAGATTTTTTTTCATGAAATGATGACACAAGGCCTGTATAAAAAGAGAATATGTGTTGGCGAAGAGCAATCAGCCGATATGTGCGTCGTGGTGGAAAAATATGGATACGTCGTGGTGGAAAAATATGGAAAAATATGGACACTATTGTGGATTCAATTACAAGAGAGAACTGATCATAATCTTTGGATGAACCTCATTTTGATGTCAATCCCGCTTCAAGTGACACTTGACTTGCGCCAATCATAATCTTCTTTCATGATCTCATCTCTATGACAATCTTCAATGTCAAAAAATGCTAAACTTGGGCCTTGATCTACTTATTTTCCTTCTTTTCCTTCTTTCCTTTTAAAATCTTGATTGAGAGAGGACCATGAAACAAGAGACGAGAGAGAAAATAATAGTGTATATATGGAGGTTCTTAGGATTTTAGGGTTAAAATCATTATTAATTAAAATCATGAACTTTTTCTATTCAATTTCTTAATAAAGAGCGTGGATAGATAGAGGATGAAAAGAAATTTTCACTCATAAAATTTAGCTCAAAAATATTTCTAGATTGTGGGATATCATGATTTTCAATTGAAGAATTTATTCTCATTTTATTTTGATCTAGTGCCCTAGAGAGTCTTGTGTGTGATGAACTAAATTTCTCGATATTTTTATTCATTGTTTTGAATCGATTTCATATAACAAAATATTTATAATTCCTCACTTTTTATAATGGTAAAGTAAGGGTTGAATCCTCAAAGAGCCTAGGTAATGATATTAGTACTTTTATGGAGTAGAGATACTATTGATAGCAAGCAAAATTTTACTCTAAACCATACATTTTATTTGTATTTTTATCATTGAATGTTTTAAATCAATAGTTATTTTGCATGTTATCATGATATCATGCCTAGAATAAACACTTGTCATTGCACTTGAGTAGTTACAAATAATTAGGGCTATTATGAGATATTTCAAGAATAATTACTTTAAGAAATGGCTATCTTAATAGCCATTGTTGGACAAGATTATTCATTACTTTTATATCATCTATTATAAAGGAAATAATATGTTTCTTACACAGCAATTAGTACCTTCATTAAGGTCTTTTAGTGTCAATTTATTTTATTAATGCCCTTAATGGGCCTGTGGTTACTAATGGATCTTCGAAGCGTTGTGGACAGGAATTGTACGTGACGAGTATGAGCCAATCACATGAAGGAACGATAGGCTGTGTACACGGTGATGTGTACACAACTAGTGGTTAGCTCACCTTTAGGGTATAGGCACCAAGACATGCAAGTCGTCCTCCACCAATCAGATGGAGGCAGACAAGACATTGACCGACCGCAGCGAACATCACCGATACGCGTGTGGAGCGAGACACACCAAGCGATCTAACAAACTCGCAAAAAGGTGGGGAAGGTCGCGATTTCAAAAATCTTTAAGAGTGAAGAGGAGGGAGGCGAAATTTTGTGTTCTTGATTTCCCGCCTGATGACACTCGGCCTAGAGGACACACCGGGGAAGAAGATCCGATTGTAGGTTTGTTAAGCTTCAATAGTCTTCATTTCTTGTTCTCTATTCACGCATTCCTGTTAGCGTGAATAGGTTTAGATACGACAGAATTTTTTTTAGTTTGTTTCTTTCTTCATTTTTTTTTCTTTTCTTTCATTTCATTTTTCTGAATAGAATAATTTCTCAGTCGTATGCTTTTGTTATTTTGATTGTTTGTAAGTTTTTTTTACTCAGTAATCTTTTTAGGTCTTTAATTAGTTTAGTCCGTGAGAGTCGATTCCAGTTTAATCTGAATTGAATCTTTCTTTCCTTACATTTTCTTTGTATGTTGACTGTTTGAAAGTGTTATTGATCATTTTTTTTGCTTTATCAATTTAATCAGTGAATTAATTCTAGTTTAATTTTGAATCTAATTCTGTTTGTTCTCAAATTCTTTGAGTACTATTTTTTTTCTCAGTCAGAAAACATATTCGTATAGATTAAATAACGATGGACTTCTCTGTGGTAATCTGATTTCTGCTGTAGCCTATTTTGGAAATTAAAATGTCAGTTTTAATTCTGTCGGTTACAATTGTATAATCTTCTCTGCAGTAATCCAATTTCTTGTTGTAGTCTATTTGGGAAGTTTAAATTTCAGTCTGAAATCTGTCAGTTAGATCCTCTCTTGATTAATTCTTCCAGTTACAACAGTCAAGGACAATCTAGATTACTCTATATTCTCTAGGTTACTGAATATTCTATATTCTAAAATCTTTAATTCTCTATATCAAGAAAAACATTTATACCCAGTCTCCTAGATAAGGTTGAGTTCCAAATTAGATAGAGACAATTATGCACACATGAAAGAATTAGTAGTGACAAAATGAAACAATTTATGATGCAGAGGACAGAGAATTAGAGCTCCTGCTCAAGAGGAACATTAATACATATCAGCGATGTTCTCTGAAGAGAGTTGAGCAAGAAATTCAATTATCTTGAAAAATTTTAGATAAATAAAAATAATATTAGTATATTGATAAAAAAAGAGTTTAAAATGAAAATCTAACATGATGAAATTTGATTTGGAATATTAAAACTGTAATTTCTATATCTCATTTTTTTAATATCTGGAAATCATAATACATTGTATACAGATTTCTCGTTGCTTATAAAACATGATCTAGGAAAACAATTCTGTCTTTGATTGAAAAAAATGAAAATATTTGTGCAACCTCCCTTAGATTCGACCCCTTACTAAGCCACATATTTTTGGATATTTGCAATTATTAAAGGGAAATTCTTTTATATACATTTTATTGATCAAGTCTAAAAGAAAGCACTACGACGCATTACATCCTCTATTTTTTAGACTTATCAACTATCATAGGGGAAAACAATGGTAGAAGGGATTTTTGGAGAAATATGGAAGCATTAAGAAATGTAATGTGGTATGAACGAAATTTGAAATAGATATATTTTTCTATTCTATGAGATATAATTTGAAAAATATTGAGAATGGAATGATGGAATGAAGAGATGAGAATGATGAAATGAAAGATGATGGAAGAATGGTGAAAAATGGGGAAATCAGGTAATCAGGAAATTGGTAATGATGAGACATTTTTTGAAGAAAAGAGAAAAAAATCTAAAAACAGAAAAAGAGAAATAGGGTTTACGCTCTCCATGGAGGGGATTACTAGAGAAAATTATATACAAAATCCTAACACAAACACCGTTTTTGATGCCAGTCTTAGGCCAAGTGATGTTAGACTTGTTACGATCTCGATCCTCCACTTTGATCTTGCCTCCACAACAAACTTAAAAACAAAACAATACCAAGCTTGGGCCTAAGCCTCTCTTTTTCTTTTCTGGTATCATAATGCTAAGAGAGAGCCAAAAAATAACAAAAAAGGAAGAAGAAGATTCTTTTATATGTCAGGTTAAGAGGTTCCTTTGAATTAATGGTGGAGATTTAGACTTTTTTGGTGCAACCAAAATGAATGGTGGACATTAAATACATAGGCCAGGACCATAATCACCTCCTAAAGAGGTGGGCCCCACAACTACTTCCTAAGGGAGTGGGTTGACCACTCTCTAAGAGGTGATAACCTTATCACTTTCCTAAGGAGGTGGGCTTACCTCTCTCTCCTCCTATAAATTTAAAACTTTCCTAAAAAATAGGAAAGATGTAAATTGATTGATAATAAATAAAGGAGAAGAAATTTTGACCTCTTTGAACCCCTTCAAGAAAAACTTTTGACCACCTTTGACTTATCAAGGATAACTTTGACTATCATTGACTTCTAAGAGAAATGGAGTGACTAGTCTCCTACAAAAGGTCGTTAACTAACCTCCTAGAAACTTAGAAAGGCTTGATCAACCTCTAAATATATTATAAGATTTAACTAACCTCATAAAGGTATGATAAGGTTTGACCAACCTCATAAAAAGGTGGAAAGGCTTTACTGACATCCTAAAAAGGTGTAAAGGTTTGACTAACCTCATAAAAAGGTGAAAAAGGTTGACCAACCTCTTAAAAAGGTGGAGTACCCATTTTCTATTTTTCTCTTTCTAGATAATTTATATCCATGCTCCCACTAAACTTCATCTTAAGTCATTGCATCCACATAACTCATTAAAAATATGAGTATTCAACTATTTGACTTCAAATAAGTCAAATGGGAGCTAGTCTCATAATATAATCAAAATATAAAAGAAATGATGCATGATAGGACTTAGTCATATTCACATCACATTTAGTCACATATAAATAGATATTCTCATAATTTCAATCTTTATTAGCACTTAAACATGACAAATGATGCATGAATGAGTTATCAATGTGTCATGCTCTCATCGGGTGTAATAGCAACAAATACCCCTTTATAAAGCAAGATTGACCTCAACCATCTAATCGTGTTGATTACTATTGAAGGGAATAAGAGCATGGTACATGGCCCTACGATTTCTAAAAGAAGAACCACTAGATTTTATTGTGGCCATTGGATCGAAATTGGGCACTCATGTAGCTCCACATGTCACAATCTAATTCATTGTGATAAAGTGATGATGATCTTGTGGCCATTATTGTTGAGGCATTAATGATAGATAATGGGTTCTCTTTGGAACAAGAGTTCAGTGAATTTATCCATATAAATCCATGAACGGTATTGTCCCAAACTATCAATCATATTGATTAATATCATAATTGTGTCATGGTCCTTAGACTTGAGACACCAAAGACATCTCATGGATAGATGATCACATTTTGACTATGACTTATAGATCCCTAGACACAGGATCTTTGAAATGACATAGATTGCATATGACATGAAGTCCTTGAAGGTGATTGTGTGGTCAAGATGAGGTCCTTAGCCTTTAATATAAGAGGAGATGGACTTAATGAATGAAATATAGCAAAATTGTTGGCCAAGGTAATAGAAATATTGGAGAAGATATTCTCTATTATTTTCTCCACATATTAGCAATGACTTGAGTGATTAATTAGGTTTGACCATATCTTAAGTCATTCATAAGGGATTATACATATCTTAAGTCATTCATAAGGAATTATACATATCTTAAGTCATTCATGAGTCTTGTGTGGATAAAGGATTATACATACATGATAACTGATGATACCAAAGTTTCATAAGGGAGTTCTTAGATACACTCCTTTTCTCTAAGAGCATATGGTGTATCTTGGCACCCAAACAAGCTAGTAACTCGACCTATCGATTACGTGATAAGAGCATAAAAGTAATTATAAGCCACCCATGAATTGCACTTATTTAATTCTATTAAAATCTTGAACATATCATCACATCCACCATATTATGATTTAATATTTGTAAAAAATCAGTGCATTAAATAGAATTCCTCTACATGAATTTTGCCTTCTTTATTTTAAAAACCCACAATCAAGAGAAAAGGGAGCACCTCCTCAAGAGAAAAACTCTTCAAAATAGAAGTGTTATGTTTTAGGGCTTAATGGGCTGTCCAAGGCAAGCCTATTTGAGCCAAGTCAAAGAAGCCATCGAGGGGGAGACCCGCTCTGTTGGAAATTCCTCTCAGCTCTCTCCGTCAAGGGATTTTGTGCGGTCATTGAATACACACGAACTTGTGACAAAACAAGTTTCAAACTCTCCAATTTAAAGTTATAATCACTAATTAAATAGTATAGTGGTGAATAAGAGTCGAATCCATAGAGAATTAAGTATTCTCAAGGTGTTCCTCAAAATTCGATCAAATCGGATAATGAATTGGGGTAAGAAATGAGGGATTTTAGTAGATCTATAAAGAGAACTCCGAGACAAATCCATAGAATAAAAAATCACTCTATTTGGATCAAAATTCACAGAGAAATCAAGGAGCAAAAATTAGGTAGAAAATTGATCGCAAAGAGATAGAAAAATTGAAATTAAATCTAAAATTAACTTGATCTACGATTCAAAATTAAAAGACAATGATACAGGACAAAAGAATAATAGGAAAACACATAATCTAACCTGAATTCGCGCTCGAATTGATCCAATTGATTGTCGGATCAAGGGCTTTTCATTCCACAATTTTGAAGATGAAATTTGGCATTCAAGAGGCGATTGCTCCCTATTCTTTTGACAAAATCTTGATTTAAAGCAATCCCTGAAGGGGGAAATGAGTCTAGAAGAGGAAGAAATCAAGAGATTCAAAGATTGAGACTTCTAAATAGTTTGATAGCTTGAAACAGCCAAGAATATATTTCATGTCGAAGAGAGAGAATTTATAATATTTTGAAATTAGGCGTGACCGTCAGATCTTCTCCTTGATGAGATCAACGATCAAGATGGAATCTGAAGAGGCCAATTGTTATGGTTAAGTCGCGATCATTGGATCTTCATTGGAGTGTCAGGATCGCACTACACGATCGCGTGAAGAGAGAGTGTCACAAGATCTCGTCTGTTCGATTGTGAATCAACATTTCAGATTCTTAGATTGTGCTTTAAATCATGGCCGTTATAACTCCTCAGATGAATGGCTACGATTGATCCGTTTAATAAAACAAATTTTCGTCCACTCAGATGCTGCCACGTATCCCCCTCACTTAAGTTAAAATGAGGGGCTTAGATTAAATCGCATTCATTCGCGTCGATCGGATGATTTTTGAGCGGTCACGTCACTTGCAAAGGTATAAAAAGAAAGATTGTCCTACATGAAAAAAAATAAATGCAATCGGATAGGTATATAACTAAGGTATATATAATCGGACAGTTCGATAGCTTGAAACATCCGAGAATACATTTCTTGTCGAAGAGAGAGAATTTCTAATATTTTGAAATTGGGCGTGACCGTCAGATCTTCTCCTTGATGAGATCAACGATCGAGATGGAATCTGAAGAGGCCCATTGTTATGGTTAAGTCACGACCGTTGGATCTTCATTGGAGTGTCAGGATCGTACCACGCGATCGCGTGAAGAGAGAGCGTCACGAGATCTCGTAGGTCCCATTGTGAATCAACGTTTCAGATTCTTAGATGGCGCTTTAAATCATGGCCGTTATAACTCCTCATATGAATGGCCACGATTGATCCGTTTAATAAAACAAATTTTCACCCATTCAGATGCTGCCACGTACCCCCCTCACTTAAGTTAAAATGAGGAACTCAGATTAAATCGCATTAATTCGCGTCGATCGAATGATTTTGAGCAATCCACGTCACTTGCGAAGGTATAAAAAGAAATATTGTCCTACACGTAAAAAAATGCAATTGGATAG
Organism: Lemna minuta; assembly: GCA_024174645.1. Lineage (NCBI taxonomy): Eukaryota > Viridiplantae > Streptophyta > Magnoliopsida > Alismatales > Araceae > Lemna > Lemna minuta. Next base: position 11,618,785 of record CM044116.1, read on the forward strand.
GTATATAACTAAGTTATATATAATGGGTTAGAAAAAAATCCTTAATGGATGCTTAACCTACTAATTACACTTGTGTGCACACACGCCTGCACACATGCACACGCGTACACACACGTGTGCCATGTGGTGCGTATACACGTCGCCACGTTGGGATACATCATTCCACCGCCGCATCATTTGCCATGTCAGCGCGCAATAAACACTTGTTTATTTATTTTAAAAAATTCAAACAAATCCAAAATAAATTCAGAAAATTCAGAAAAATTCTAGAAAAATCCCTAAAAATTAGAAAATTCATAACTTTCAAAATAAAACTCCAAATTGATCCGAATTTGTTTTGTTGGATCAGAAATTAAATAATCTACCATTTTGAAATTTTAAATTTAATAAATAAAAAGAGAATAACTTCTTCATTTCAAAAATGCACTCATTTCTCTTAGAAATTAAAACTTAGAAAAATATTTGAGTATATAAAAAGTATTTTCTCTTATTATTTAACATTAAAGCTCAATTATAATCTCAAATATACATGGGAATAATCTATTCTAAAATATATTCTTTTAATTATGAATAATTATTCATAAAGTAATGCATTTTGATATTATAACTTAAAATTGCATAAAATGGTAGATATGCACTCAAAGTATGATAACATACATAAGAATGGAATGTTTTATGCCTTAATTTGTGTTATTAATTGCATAATTACATGTATTAATTGCATGTTATCGGTTCACAAAAGGGGAAAGCTCTTTTTTTGTGGGCATTTTTTTTTTTTTCTTCGTCTTCTTTCTCTGCTACTCTTCCTCTCGTCTAGGTTTAAGATTTCTCCCAACGTTCTTCCCATTGGAGTTATGTAGTTGAAGAATTGGAAGAAAGATTTAAGTTTTTTTAGCCTTGTTCCTTTCTCACCCTCCTTAGGTCCCTCTCTCTTTCTTCCTCACGTCGTGCTCTGATAACATGCATATATAACTTTACTTCTTATCTTATTTAACTAATATTCATGCTTATTTTAGGTAATTATGATGCATGTTATCATAGTTTTAAGAATCTTCTCCATTGGTATGCCATTTTACTGAAGTCCATATTTTTGCATTATTTAGGGTTAATTATGTGTTTTATGGATGTTTGACCTTTTGCAAGGTTAAATGATTAAAAATTAACCACTTTCCTTGAGTTATTTTGACTTTCGTAGATGATTAAAAGAATTAATTTTAAGAAGGGAATGATGGAATGATATAATATAGAATTCTTAAGGGATTATTTAAGTTTATTTTGAATTCATCCTATTTTCTTGTTTGGAGTTATATTTTAGGTGGCATGATATTAAAGATGAAGAAATTTGTGATCCAATGGAGAAAAATTTGAGTAAAAAGAAGTTACATAAATCAAGTTATGAATTTTTAAAATTTTTAGAATTTTTTGGAATTTATTTTGATTTTTCAGATATTTTTTCAAATATATCTTATTAAAAATTGCAAAAAGTGTTTTATTAATCGCGTAGGACCCACGAAGCTGACGTGTCACAGCGAGCACACGTGGCAGCGCCACGCGGACACATGCAGGCGCCTACATGGCGTGAATAGTGACTGGGCTGTCGTTTGATGGGCCCACGGGTTAGTGGGCCCAGGTTAGATGGGGGGGCGTATTTGGCCCAATGGGCGACACACCGCTTAAAGTCATCTCACCTTATATATCTGTTGGTTTTACCTCTTTTCCTCCATGTGGGACTAACCTGTTTGAAAGGTTTTGTAGGACACGTGGAATTGCGTGGCGCATCGGATTGAATCGCGCTAATCAAGACGCGTTAATCTGGTGGATTTCGGTCCACCAGATCATCCTCACCGCATGTGCGCAAATAGGAGCCGTTGATCGCGTAAGTAACATTGGACGGTAACTAATTAATCGTGCGATCGATGAACCACAACGCGACACGTCGCTGCTTAAGGAGACACCGATGAAGATCGGACATGCAATAAATAAGGAGATCGTGGGATCATGGCCCATCGAGATCACGCAATCTCAGCCGTCAATCATCCTGCAAGCGAATCAGATGGTCCGCGATTTTCTCGATAAAATTTCTATAAAACGATGTTCTTCTCCTTGTAAACATAACTTTCATTTGCATCGTGAAGAGAATAAGCAATTTTAGTTCTTCGTGATCCCCCTACATTCTCGACTCAATTGCGATCATATTGAGGCAAGATTGATCACGAATCTTTGCAAGAATCGATCGAAATCTACCCATGAACGTCGAATGCATGCCAAAGAAGAAAACGAGGAAATACTCTACAATCAACGCAATTTGAAGCCTAATTTTCGTGACCATCGGGTTAGTAATGTGATTCGATCATATCCCTTGCAATTTATATAGTTTGGATTAGATTTAGATGGTCAATTTCAGTTTAGAAATCAAAATTTTCATCATTTCGCCCAACTTTGGGTGAGGATTTTTGCTAATTTTGAAACAAGGATTTCTCCCTGATCTTAAGTCCAAATCATTTAATTTTGGTTTCATTGGATTCCTTGTTTCATCAGCTTTCCAGGGATATCTAAGTCATAAAATTTTATCATCATTTGACCCTTCAATTTGACATTTGACCATTGACTGTTCATTTTCAATCCGAATTTGGGCGTTGACTTGCGGGGGCAATTATTCTTAAAATACAGGGTGAAATTTAACAATTTTGGTCTCTTTGGAATCATCTTTTAGCTTTCTATTCATATGTGAATTTCTTGATTTGGATATCATTTGGTTAGTCAATTTGATGATTTTGACCAAAGTGTTTATTTCTGAATGTTTCTGATCTTTAATTTTCAATAAATCATAATAAATCCAATTCTTCTCGAAAAATCACGATTATAAATGAAAATTTTTCATTTTCTTTCTAGTTTTTGAATATATAATTTTCATAATGTTTTACTCTCTTTTTCTTCTATGATTTTACAAAAAGTCAACGTCTAGTCAAAGTCAATGCTTTGACCTTGACTTTGACTTTTCTTCGTCAAGTCATTTTCTAAATTCTTAAAATATCTACTCTCGTATATTTATATCATTTCAATTAATAAAATATCATTCTCATTTCTGAAAATCCCTAATGAAATCTAAGTTTGAGTAAGTCAACTCTTTGATCAAAGTCAACCGTGTTTTGTTTGGATTGACCCGACCTTTACACTATACTTGATTTCATATTTTTGTATTTGTGAGTTCAGAATTGTACATTTTGTTTGACCGACGTTTGTGTGTTTTCAACGGCCGCATAAATCGTTTCGTTGTGCTCTCTTACCTCTCCTTCTCAATTGGGCTTATGTAGCCCTCTCAGATTTCACCCTCGCATTCCAATTTTCCTTCTTTGTTTCAGCTTTGGTCCTTCTTGCTCATCCATTCTCTCATCGGGCTCAATTCTTCTTCCTTTCTTCTTGCGAAGTCCACCTTTCCTACATTTTTTCCTCCTGCCCATCTTGGCCTCTCCTCTTCAATGTATCTTTTCTTCACCCTCATATACTCCACCTCTTTTCTTTCCTTCTACCCATCTTGAGCTCCACCTCTCTCTTTTCTTCTCTCTTTTTTTCCCCACATTTCTTGCTCTCCTTCTCTTCCGATCTCTCCCGTTCTCTCTTCTTTTCAGTCTTTGTCTCTTTCACTCTAAATCTCTCATTCTACCCCATGTGCTCTCTCACTCTCTCAAGCACTCTCCTTCTTGTTTCCTCCTCAACCTCTAGTTTTTTCTTCCCTCTCAATCACTCTCACCCTCTACCACTCTGTATCCTCTTCCATCACTTTTACTTGCCCTCTCTCTACCTCTATTCCTTGTATCTTCATGAATCTTGATGGAAGTGATTTTCTATCTCCATACACGATGGGTGCACGTGGCACAGTTGTGGCATGCAGGGGAGAGCACCTAGTGTACGCTAGTGTTGCACACTCGATGGGTACTGTAGCACTTGCCGAGATGGCACCTTGTGGTACACACTGGCACGCAGAGGCATGTCGAAACAAGCACCACAACACACTAGTGGCACACAGCTTGGCCGGTACTACAGCACTACCAAGCAGGCGCCCCGTGCCACTTGGGGATGAGCACCAATGGCAGGTTGCTCGGCGGGTACTGTAGCAATAGCCAAGCGGGTTCATGTGTGGCACACATGATGCGCATTTCAAGAGGACCCCGCATCTCAATGGGTACTATAGCACCCGTGGAGATGCGCACCACGTCTGCACCATGGCATGCACTCTGCGAGACAGTGGCACACAAAAATTTGAGTGCCATTTTTTGAAACTTTCTCCTTGTAAGCCTAGAAATAGGCACCCTAGAGCATCCCAAAAGGCATCTGAGCATTCATTTCTTCCTCCAATGGGATGTATGTGAGTTGTTGATAACATGCAATCTTAACATGATAAAACATGATTATTAATGCAATTTAAGGCATAAAACATTACATTTATGTGCGTGTTATCATACTTTGAGTGCATTTCTATCATTCTATGCAATTTTATGTTATAATCTCAAAATGCGTTAATTTAGGGTTAATTATGATGAATTAAAGATTAAAGATTTTATAACTCATCTTTACTTGAGATTATAAGTGGTTTTTAAAGTTAAATAATAAGAGAAATTATTTTTATAAACATTCATTTAATTTTCTAAAGTTAAAATCTTAAAGAAATGAATATATTTTTGAAATAAGAATTAAATCTCTTGTTATTTAAATAATTTGATTTTTTAGAATGATAGATAATTAAATTTCAGATCAAATGAAAGAAATTTGGATTAATTTGGAGTTGTATTTTAAAAGATATGATTTTTACAATTTTTAGGGATTTTTTCTGGATTTTTCCTGATTTTTATGATTTTATTTTCTATTTAAAAATGTTTAAAATAAATATAAAAAAATGCAAAAAGCGCGCGAGTCCCACACGGGTGCGACGTGGCACGCAAGGCCACGTGGCAGAGCCACGCGGACCCGCGCAGCGCCTGCGTGGCGCATTATATCTATATCTTATTTATTTATTACATATATACATAAATGGGTCTTCAGCCTTGCCTATATGGGAAGGGGTAATTGACCCTTTAATCCGTCGGGCCTTATAAACTAGACGGATTTCATTAATTTTTTCCATGTGGGACTAAGTCCCACACAGTGTTTTAAACGTGCAGGCGACGTGGCTGACGGAGGACTGCTGGATCGGCGGCGCATCGGAAGATCCACGCGTCGATCATGTGGACGCGGACCACTGATCGCGATCAAAGCATGTGCTTAATTAAAGGAGTTATAACGGCCAGATTAGAGGCCACGTGGCAGCATCACACGCGCTGATCGCGTGGACGCGTGGTGCACCGGAGATCAATCAAACACGTGCCTATTTAAAAGAGTTATAACGGTCCAGATTCGATCGCGCACGGAGAATCGCGGCCGTCCGATCGCGATCCAAAGGGCGTTATTTGAAGCGTTTTTTTAAAGCGTTTCGTCAGATCAGATCAAGACCGTTGGATCGCGTTCCAAGGGGCACAAATCCAAGCATTTTTAAACGCATATCAAGCGGAGCGATCTGATGGCCACGATTTAACCTTACCGTTTCGAATTGATGCATTTAATCTCGACCGTTGATGCGGATTAAACGCATCAATCGGACGGTTTTCCCTATTTTGCCCTATAAAATGATGAGTTCTTCATCGTTTGTACTCATTCTTGAGGGATTTGATCTAATCGCGAATCTAAACCCATTCTCTCTTGAATCTCTCTCTTGTAATCGCTTCTAGACTCGAAATCGTGTCCACGGAGTGTTTATAAGAGAGATTTCGACGATCGTGCGAGGAGAATTTGTCTCTTGAACATCGATGTTCACGATTGAATTCGCAAAATGAATAGCTGTCGATCCGGCGATCAATTGGATCGATTTGATCGTTATCTCGGGTTAGAAAACAAGTTTATCCTCTTATCTATCGTCATGTATCATCAATTTTAGGTTTAGGATTTCAATTTAAGTTTAATTTCATTTTAATTTCAATTTGTGTTCTTCGTGATTCCGAAAATTTCATCCCACTTCCATCTTTGATTTCTCCGTGATTACTAATCCAAATCGATGATTTTTGATTCCACGGATAGATCTTTGAGTTATCTTTCTAAAAACACCATTTTCCCTAATTTCTCACCTCAATTCATTGTCCAATTTGAGCAAATTCCAAAAGATATCTCGAAAATACCTTAATTCCCTGTGGATTCGACCCTTATTTACCATTATACCCTTCAATTCACTCTTAATTCCCCAAATTGGTAAGTTAGGCTAAATTTTTGACACGAGACCGTGAAATCGACGACCTCGCGGTCTCGTCTCGTCAGTTGTTTATTAGTTTTAATGAATTTCTTCCATTATTTCTCATTCTTGTCTTCTTTTGAGTGTGTGAGTGCATTTGTGAGTGTGCTCATCATCTTTTGGAGTGCTCCTTGAGGTGATCAGCAACCAACAAGTGGTATCAGAGAATTTTTTATCCTAGGCTTATGAAGATGTCCAGGAGAGGAAGGACTTCTACTATGTCCGATGATGTATATGCACCTACACCAACCTAGAAACCATCAAGAATGGAAACCGGTATGTCTGCCTCTTGCTTGATGTTAACAAACACAAATTATCATCTTTGGGCTATGAGGATGGAAGTTTCTTTGGAGGCTCATGATTTATGGGAAGTCACTGATGGAAGTGAGGTAAGTCGCAAGAAGGATCGTCTTGCACTATCGATGATCCTCAATTCTATCTTGGAGTCTTAAAGCAATCAAATCGACATCAAGAAGAGTGCAAGTGAGAATTGGGAGGTTATCAACACATTCCATGTGAGAATTGATAGAGTGATGCAAGCTTTGAAGAGGGAATTTTAAACAATTTCTATGAAGAGGAATGAGAAAGTGGATGATTACTCAAATTGTTTAGCTCCAATTCTTACAAATTTGAGAGACCTGGGGGAGAGTCTTGATGAGTATGGTGCAGTTTCAAGACTTCTCAGGTCAGTCCCTAAAGATTTTTATTCTCTAATTTTTCTATTTCAGCAAACAAGTGGTTTAAAGACCATGAGAATTGAGGAAGCGTTTGGGCAACTCAAGGTCTATGAGGTGAGACTCCAAGAGAGAAACTCAAGAGATGAGGAGCAAGCACTCCTATCAAGGGCTTTCAATAAGTCCAAGAAGGTGCAAAGAGGGTCATCTTCAAGTGGAAGGGGACGAGGAAGGAAAAGAAAAGGCAAAGATCATGGAGGTGAAGTCAATGAAGAGAAGAAGAAGAAGCAATTTGACAAATTCAAGGTAAAATGCTATAATTGCCAAAAGCTTGGGATTTTGGAGATGAGTGTGAACTTCCCAATAAGTATAATTCCAAGGGAAACAAAAATATGCACTTGGCCCAAGAAGATGAAGACGAAGAGGAAGAATCATCGTTGTTAATGATGTTAGTCAATGAAAATGCAGACGTGTTACTTCAAGGTATGAGTGGCTCTCCAGTTGATGATATGTGGTATCTAGATATTGGAGCAAGCAGCCATATGACTGGTATGAAGAACTTCTATCAGACCCTTGATGAATCTCACAAAGGAGTGGTCATATTTGATGATGGTTCTTCAATTAGGTATGAAGGCAAAGGTGAAGTACATATGGATTGTACAAATGGTGAACGCATGATTTTTAAAAATGTCCTTTATATACCTAAGTTGAAGACTAACATTTTGAGTTTGGAAAAGCTTGATTCTCAACGTTGTGATATATGGTTGAGGGATGGTTTTTTCACTCTTCATGATGGCCAAGGAAAGTTGTTGACCAAGACTCCCAAGACGAGGGAGAATATGTACCTATTGAATCTTAGCATAGTCGAGCATTGTCTTCTTATGGAAGAGAATGATGAAAATATTGGGATCTGATGTCAATAACTTTCTAAAATTTTGATCAAAACATCGAATGCAACAGAATTCATTGAATCGGATATTCAAAACATTGAGGCACCAAGAACAGATGATCCTATCATCTAATATGTATGAGAAAACATACTTACAAGTTTCCTTTAAAGAGTTCTTGAAGCTATTCAAGTGTCTAGCCTCTAGCAGTATCCACACGGTCTCCGGATGGTTAGATCTCTGATAACATGCTAATTAGACATTATAATACATGATTACTAATGCATATGAAAGCATAAAAGATTTCATTCCTATGCATGTTATCATATTTATGAGTATTTATCTATCATTATATGAAAAAATTATTAAAATATCAAAATGCTTTAATTTTTTGAAATATAAATTAAATCTCTTGTAATTTATTAAATTTGACGTGTTAGAATGATAGATAATTAAATTTATGATCAAATGAAAGAAATTTGGATCAACTTCTAATTTTTAGAGATTTTTCCAGATTTTTTCTGAAATTTTCTGAATTTTTAATGAATTTGTAAGGATTTTTCGGAATTAAAAATTGAATTTTCTAATTAAAAATCAATTTTCCGAATTTTTATTAACGCTCAGGTGACATGGCGTGATCCGGACCGTCCGATCGCGCCGCAATCGAACGGTCAAGGCGGGCGGTGATGTGGCAGCGTGAGAAGCGTCCGATTGCATGAAGATTAAACGCCGTTGATCTTCACTTAATGGAGGGTGGTACGTGGCGCAGCGTAATTCATCGGCGAATCGTTATATAAACGATTTAATCAGAGCCATCGATCTGAGGAGTTATAACAACTATGATTAAACCAACAAAAAGATGCATTTGAGGCGTCCGATTGCGATCCAACAACGTGTGTTTTGATGCTGTTTATATTGCATGCGACGTGGCTTCATCTGATGCGTCCGATCGCAATCCAACGGCCATGACTTAACGGGAACGATTCGCATCTGCGCATTTCATCACAGTTGTTGATGCGTTTCATTGGACGATTACGCCCAAATCGCCTATAAATTGAGATATTCTTTGTATTTATAAAGCATTCGAGAGAAATTCAATCAAATTGAACTGTTCAGACACCAAATCTCTTGAATATCTTGATCCCAATCTCTTCTAGACTCATTTCCGTGTCCACAGAGTTCTTAAGATCAAGATTTTGACGATCGACGAGGAATAAATCGACGCTTGAACTCCAGGATCGTGATTTTCTGATTTTTTATGAATAGCCTTGATTCCGGAAATGAATTGGATCAATTCGATCGCAATTGTGGGTTAGGGATTGTGTTTTATCCTTATCTATCTTTTTTTACCATTTAATTTCATTTTAGATTAGTAATTTAGCTTAGTTTCATCCTTAATTTCAGTAAATTCGCGATTTTATGTTTCAGAAAATTCATCCATCTTCAATCTTCAATTTATCCGCGAAATCAAAGTCAAGTTCATTGATTTTTGATTCTGTGGATTTGTCTTCAAGGCCTCTTTCAGAAAATATCATTTTCCCAATTTCTATCACCGATTCATCATTCGATTTGATCAAATTCGAAGAGGTCATCAAGAATTTCCCTAATTCCCTGATGATTCGACCCATATTTTCCATTATACCCGTCAATTCGAATTAATTTCATAAAATTGGTAAGTTTGAACTTTATTTTGACACGAGACCCTGTGTTTTCAATGACTTCACGGTCTCGTTCCGTCAATCTCCTCTTAAAAGAGAGAAAGAGAAGAAAGAAGAGAATTCCCACAAGGCTTGCATGGACACCTTCAGTTGTGGTCGTTCTCCCCTTATTTATAGATATTCCGTATGAGGTTTTTTAATAAAAACTGATGTAGGATAATTTAGAAAGATGATGAATATGAGAAGATGAATATGAGTAAAGATGAATATGATGAGAGTGAGAGTGATTTAGATGGAGATTGGAATAGTATATTGACTTCTGATTAAATCCTACAATCTAAGAGAGGACCTATGAATGATATCACTATGAATTGGAGTTATAAATCAGTGAGGTTATGGTGTAGAATAATGCGGAAATATGAGGATAATAGGGTTTATGAAGATTACAAAGATGTAGAGAAGAGAAATAGAAAAGAAGATGATATGTATTGTTTAATAAATAAGGATGATTGTGTGATAATTCTATTACGGGGAGGGGTATTAAGACTGATAAGATGGAGGATTATATAGTAGTGAGTATATGGAAGAGGATAATTCGGATTGAAGAATATAGGAATAATGGGATGATTAAGGTTGCGAAAAGAAGAATTATAGATAAGAACGAAGATAATACTTGGAGAAGATAAAATGGATGATAAGAGATTATGGGATAGAGAATATAAAGTAGGAAATAGAGAATGGAGAATATATAATAGATAATATAAATAGCGAGTATAGAATAGATAATATAAAATAGCGATTATAGAAGAGATAATATAAAATAGAGGATATAGAATAGATGAATTGAGATTTCGGTTTATGGGGAGAAGAATACGGATACTGATAGGAATATTAAGAGTGGAAGAACGATTTAAGTTATGATGTGAGTGGGATGAGGAATTAGTGAAGGGGCTCTCGGATTTTAATCACGCGACAGAGAATAGATAGAAGTTGATAAGTCAACGTTGGACTTCTAGATCTGAGAGACGAACTAATGCTCACGGTGAAGAGAAGAGGATGAGTACCTGAATGGGAGTTGAAGACAATGCCCCTGGATCGCCACACGGTAATTAAGATCCTCGGTTATTCTTTGACAGATAATGGCTGAAAGCGATAGAACGGGAGGGAGAAAAGAAAGGAAGGTAGACATTCTAAGAGAAGGTTTCGGAAGAGGAAATGGAGGAGACACAGCAACACAAAGAACACAGTGGTAATAGTAACCAAAGGAAACGATTCATTCAATAACAACAACTTCTGTTTTCTTTTACAAGTTTTCGTTATATAGAAGTAAAAGAATGGGAGTTACGGTGAAGCGTCACGTCGCGGAAGTTATTTTCCGCAAATGAACAGTTATGCAAACGTTTGAAAGTTTTCATATGTGGAGTGGGATCATGTCAAAGGTTTCCCGAAGCTCCTTAATCGTCGGTGCGTCCCGTCGTTGTAGCCGTAAGGGATACTGAATGACGTTGTTTCATGATTTCATGGTTGACGGGTTGACTTGACTTCCTATCTTTTGAAGTCCTCGGCTTGATCAGAAGTTGACGTGGAAGATCATTTGGGTGGATCGTAATCGTGATAATATCCGTTGGTGAATCTCGATGTCACGGGGAGCTCTTTGATTTTAATATTGAGGCATTGATATGATGTACTAGCAACTTGATTGTTTCAGAAATATCCCGATATCCTGTTGTCTTCTCGCGAGTCTCCGAGGCAAGTTGAAGAGAAGTCTGGGACGGTTGGCGACAAAATGAAGGTAAGAGAGATTCCCTTGGTAAGGTAAAAGAAAGTAGGGACGGGCCATGACAGTTTTGACAAGCCTCCCTTGCTGCAAGCTCTTCGAGCGCTGTCTTCTCCTGTGCTCGCGTGACTGCGATGAATATTCTTCTTTAAGTTGTCTTCAGAGAGACCTTCTTGTCTCTTCTCTGTTCTACAACATCAGGGGAAAGGACGTGAAATACGCTTTAAGTTTTTGATGATTTGTGGTAGTTGTTCCTTTGGTTGATAGTAATAGATCCAGTCGCTATGGTCTTCAGAAAGTTTGGAGGTCATACTTCATATTCACGTGAAGTCCACTAACAGTCTTGCCGTGGAGGGTTTCATGTTATCTAATGCTCTTGTAGTGACTGATGGATGAGGTGTGACTGTGATCTTCTTCACTAATGAAGTTTGATTTCACTTGGACTCCATATCATGGATGGGGAAGATGCTTCTTGTGTTTTCCATACTCTTTTGATGATCTAAAGAGGAGAAGTGTGAGCTTGATAACAATATGATGACTTTCCTTTAGCTGAGTTGTCACCCTCTTCATTAACCGTAGGTCTTGCTTCAGATGGGAGGTAATAGGGAGAATGATCTTCTTGACAATCTTCTTTAATGGTAGATTTCTTCAAACTTATTATCAACATCTACAACTCTTCATTCTGATTTTGACTCCATAGATGCATGGGTTTATTCATGCAAGGGTTTTGTCTTGAGTAGAATAAGAAGATAGTTTCTTCCATAGGTAATAGATCTCTTCTGAACTTTCTATCTATGGGTGGTTTTCAAAGAAAGAGGGAGTTTAATAACGAAGAGGTTCGTACTGATGTTCTTGAGATCAATAATTATAATTATACAAGGTGCCTATGATATAGTGGATATGGATTGGAATTAAGGAACCTATACCAAGGTAAGGGTGGTTGACTTGGTCTATTCAAAGAATTCTAAGTATCTAAGGATGAGGGTTTAATTTCTTTTGACCAAGTCAATCTTTGGATCAATATATAAATGGAGGAGGAGGGAAGATAATTCCCTTTTGATCTACACTCTCTTCAAATGTTTTAGAGAGGCTTTCTTCATTCATTTCATGAATGGATAATTTCTCAAATTTGTGAATAAGGAGGAGTATGCCATTTTGATGCTGTTGAGAATGATGTCTCTTCCTTAAGTCATATCTAGGTTCCCTGGGAACCCTTGTGTTCATGTGATGAGATAATTCTCCATAAAAAACCCTCATAATTATGTTTATATCCACCAACATCCATAGACCTTATGTGTGTGACCCTCTAGGTCTATATATATCACTAGTTAATAACTCTACAGACTAAATAACACCTTATTGGTCAACCTTAATTAATTATCCACATCCACTTATAGATTAATTAATCAAGTATTGATTTAACTCAATCGATAGGTTGAGTTGCCAGCCTGTTAGGTGCCAAGCTACACCACATACACTAGGAGATATGGAGTATGTAAGAACTCACTTATGGAATCTTTCTATCATCGATTACCATGTATGTATAATTGATAACATGCTAAATTAACATGATAAAACGTGATTATTGATGCATATTAAGGCATAAATGATTCCATTTCCATGCATGTTATCATATTTATGTGTATTTTTCTATCATTCCATGAAAAGTCATTATAATCTAAAAAAATATTTTAAATTAGGGTTAAATATGATAAGTTAAAGATAAATAATTTATAACCCATCTTTACTTGAGATTATAGAGGTTTTTAAAGTTAGAATAATGAGAGAAAACATTTTATAAACATTTATTTATATTTTCTTAAGTTAAAATCCTTAAAAAATAAATGTATTTTTGAAATGGAAATTAAAACTCTCATTATTTATTAATTTTGACTCTTTAGAATGATAGATAATTAAAATTAGGATCAAATGAAAGAAATTTGGATTAATTTGGAGTTATATTTTAAAAGTTATGAATTTTCTAATTTTTAGGGATTTTTCCAGATTTTTTCTGAATTATTTCTGATTTTTTAATGATTAAAAACAATTGAAAAATGGCAAAAATGGGGTTTATTTTCCCGCGGGACCCACGTGGATGCGACGTGGCACGCAAGGCCACGTGGCAGCGCCACGCGGGCCCACGAGGCGCGATGTGACGTGTGCATATTTATATATATCGTAGGTATAATGTTTATAGTACATATAAGCCTTCCAATTATCAGAAATACGCTATCCCTCTTATTCCGTCGCATCTTATAAACCAATTCATTTTCCTTAATTTTCTCCGTGTGGGACTAAGTTCCACACAGAATGTTAAGTTGCAGGTGACGTGGCCAATCGCGGTGCGTCGGATTGGACGGAGCGCGGATCGTCGCGCGTCGATCGGGTGAGCTCGCGGTCCAGCAGATCGCATCAAAACACGTGCATTTTAAGGAGCGTTATAATGGCCGTGATTTAATCGCGCGGGGAGCATCCGGATCGTTCGATCGTGATCCAATGGCGCCAATCTAAAGCGTTTTCTAACGCTCATCCACGCGGCTCATCCGGACCGTCCATCAAGATCGGATGGCTGTGACTTAACTGAAACGGTCCACGATGAACTGTTCCATCGTAACCATCGATCGTTTTGATCGGACGGTTACGCCCAAATACCCTATAAATAAGGCATGTTCTTTCAATTTTTAAGCATTCGAGTTAGAAATCAATCAAATTGATCTTTTTAGACATCTCCCTTCTCGAATCTCTCGGTTCCATCCTCTTCTACATCCATTTTCGCATCCATGGAAGGCTTGAAATCGAGATTTGGTTGAGTGGAGAAGGAGAAATCGAAGCTTGAACTCCACGATCGCGTTCTTCATGTTTTCGACGATTAAGAGGTTTAATCGTGTTAATTTGATCCCTATTTGGGGTTAGTGGAGTCGGTTTTTTGCTAATCTATCATCCAATCATGTTTAATTCTATTTAGATTAGGATTTCAAGTTCAATTTAGTTCAATTTTTGTTAATTTCGTGATTTAAATGCTCGAAAATTTCTCTCTACTTCAAACTTCAATTTCTCCGCGAAATCAAGATCAATTTTGATGATTCTTGATTCCATGGAAGCGATTTTTCAGTTATCTTTTATAATATACCATTTTCCCCAATTTCTACCATCGATTGATCATCCGATTGAATCAATTTTGAAGAAAACATCATAAATTTCCTTATTTCCCTGTGGATTCGACCCTTATTTACCATTATACCCCTTCATTCGAATTATTTTCATCAAGTTGGTAAGTTTGGAATTATTTTTGACACGAGACCGTATGAAATCGACGACCTCGCGGTTTCGTCTCGTCAATAATCCTTCATCTATATTAGACTCATGAATGACTTAGCGTATGGTCAAATGTGAAACCCTAATCGGTTACTCAAGTTAGTACTGATACGTGTAGAAATCATCGAGAAATCCTTCAATATTTCTACTACCTTGGCCAAGGATTTCATCGCATCTCATTCCTTGAGTCAATCTCCTCAAATATCGCGGGTGGATGATCTCATCTTGATCACACAATCATCTTCGTGGACTTCATGTCGTATCCAATATATGACGTTTTAGATATCTCGTGGCTAGGGATTCGTAAGTCATAATCAAAACACGATCATCCATCTACAAGATGTCTTTGGTGTCTCAAGTCAAAGGACCACATACAGAACCATGACATGAATCAACCTGATTGACAGTTAGGTATAATACCATTCAGGGATTTGTACGGATCAATTCAGTAAACTCTTTCTCCAAAGAGCACCCACTATCTATCCTTAGTGTCTCCACACCAATGGCTATAGGATCAGCCATACTCATCATATGAGTTGGATTAGATAGTGACATTCTTTTAGGATAATTCGATGTCCTTCTCGAATATCCCATGAATATGAATGTTTAGAACATATGGTTAAAGACTAGTTATCACTATATTATGATCTCATCATAATTCACTTAGTCATTGCACATGATCATGGACTTCATTGCAAACATCACACAAGAATGACAATGAATAAATTTCATTTCAATGAACATAAACAAGATACATGAAAGTGTGATTGGCTTATAGGCCACAAAATATACATCAAAAAAGGCATGACTATGGCATAGAAGGATGTGTCATCAAATTTCTCACACTCTCCATGATATGGTGAAAAGTAATCATGCGATTGGGTTACCTAGTTCTTCAAAATTTGAGCACAAATATTGTTGTTGCATGGTCGAGAAACATGCGAGAGATCCATTTCGCAAAGCAACTGAATTTTGAGCTTCAAAGCCCCTAGAATTGGTCTATGCCAACATTTGTGGACTAATCACATCATCAACAATCAATGGAGGGAAGTTTTTTTTCTAATTATTGATGATTTTTCTAGATTAATTTGGGCGGTGATTTTGAAGAACAAGTCGGGAGCTTGGGGAGAGTGAATCAAATGGAGCACTGATCAAGTGATTAGGAATTGATCATGGTAGAGAATTCACTTCAGAAGAATTCTCAAAGTGGTGTGAAGATAACGGCATCTGAAGGCAGCTCACTACTTCGCATACGCCACAAAAAAATGGAGTAGTTGAGAGGAAGAATAGGACCGTTGCGGATCTTGTGAGAAGCATGCTCAAAGACAAGAGTTCACCTCTTGAATTGCGAGGTGAGGCAGGAAGACGCCTAAACTAAATCATCTTAGGATCTTCGGCTCAATCGTGCATGTAAAGACTCTTGAAAATTTGGGTAACTTTAAAGATAGGAGCAAGGAAATGGTTATTGTGGGGGTACGAGAGAGGTACCAACGGTTATCAGTGTTTCAACCTCATAACATGCTAATTAGACATGATAATACATGATTATTAATGCATATTAAGGCATTAAATATTTCATTCCTATGCATGTTATCATATTTATGAGTATTTATCTATCATTCGATGAAAAAGTCATTATAATCTCAAAATACTTTAATTTAGGGTTAATTATGATGAATTGAAGATTAATTATTTCATAACCCATCTTTACTCAAGATCAAATTCAAAGAGATTCTTCAAAATTTCCCTAATTCCCTTTGGATTCGACCCTTATTTATTATTCTACCCCTCAATTCATGAATTATTCTTAAAATGGGTAAGTTTGGATTTTGTTTTGACACTTGACCATGTGTATTCAATGAGCGCTCGGTCTCGTTTTGTCACAACCCTACCACACACAAGGTTCATTTGAGCTGAAATTTTATCTTCGAAGAAGGGCGCAAGTAGAACGTCATGGAATGACAACCAAGTGAATGTATGGAGTTACATGTTTCAGATGAAAATCTTGGATTTGAAAATCCAAGTGAGAGGATGGAAGGAGTAGAATATAATGAAGGTGTGCTTGAAGATGTGCCTTCAAAATGAAGAAGCGGGTTAAGGTGAATGATCAACATCAACGAGAAATGAAGTGATGCCAATATATTGATCTATTCAAGCTCTCTAAGTAGCCACTGATCCGATTGAGGAGGAATGCCTCATCTCATTTGAAGAACCTACTAACGAAACAAGACC
>CM044116.1:11636143-11665327 GCA_024174645.1 Lemna minuta
AAAATTTTATTCATTGTCGTCCTTGTGTGTTGTTTGCAATGAAGTCCATGAGCATATACAATGGCCAAGTGAATTATGATGAGATCATAATACAATGATCACTAGTCTTTAAAAATATATTTAAAATATTCCTATTCATGGGATATTTGAGAAGTATATTAAATTATCCATAAAGAATAACACTATCTGATCTAACTCATATGAGGACTATGATTGATTTTATGGCCATTGATGTAGAGACTCTAAGGATAGATAGTGGGTGCTCTTTGGAGAAAGAGTTCACTGAATTGATTCGTATGAATCCCTGGATGATATTATGTCAAATTGTCAATCAAGTTAATTCATGTCATTGTTGTTTACGTGGTCTTTTGACTTGAGACACCAAAGACATCTTGTGGATGAATGATCAAGCTTTTACTATGACTTACGAATCCCTAGCTGTGAGATCTCTAAAACGTCATAGATTGGATACAACATGAAGTCCTAGAATGTGATTTGTGGTCAAGAGGCGATTATCCGCCCTCAGTATAAGAGGAAACTGACTCACGGAATGAGATGCAATTAAATCCTTGGCCAAGGTAGTAGAAATATTATAGAAAGTGTTCTCAATGATTTCCTACTCGCATTAGTACTAAATTAAGTAATAGATCAGGGTTTTCTAGTTAACCATAGCCTAAGTCATTCATGAGTCTCACGTCGATGAAGGATTATATGCACACTGTAATCGATGACGGTAGGGTTACATGAAGTAGTTTTGATATACTCCATATTTCCTAGAGCACGTGTTGCAGCTTGGCACCCACTGGGCTGGCAACTCAACTTGTCGATTGGGTTAATTAAATTCTTAGCCAATTAATCCATATATTGATATAGTTAATCGATACGGAAGAACGAAAAGTATAATTGGGTTAGTGGTGTCATTAAGTGGTGAGATATATGTACCTAGAGGGTCACACATATGTTCAATAGAAGGTGGTGGATATATACATAAATATAAGGATTTTTGTGACAAGTTCACATTCCCAAAGTCTATAAATAGGAAGAGAATGACCATAACAAGGGTGCTCATGGAAGCCTAGTGGAAAACTCTCCTCTATCTTCTTTTCATCTTATGGTGATTGACAAAATGATTTCGTGCGCTCATTGAATACAAATAATCTCATGTCAAAACAAGTTCAAAACTCAAAAATTTAAAGATTAAATTACTAATTAAATAGTATAGTGGTGAATAAGGATCGAATCCATGGAGAAATAAGGGAAATCTTTGAGATATCTTTGAAATTTGATCAAATTAAACAATGAATTGAGGTGAGAAATTAGGGATTTTACTATATTAAGAAATATAACTCCAATACAAATCCACATAATCAAAAATCACTGAATTTGGATTAGAATTCCCAGAGAAATTAAGATTTGAAATTGAGATAGACATTCGATCAAGAAAAGAGATAAAAATCAAAATCAAAAGTAAAATTAAACTAATCTATGATTCAAAATGTAAATCTAAAGCTAAATGAAGTTGAATTAAGATGAAAACACTCAACCTAACCCAAAGTCGCGCTTGAAACGATCTAACTAATTGCCGGATTCAAGGCATTTCATTCTGCAATTTCAAAACAAAGCTCTACGTTCAAGATTTGATTTCTTTCCATTCTCTCAACCAATTCTTGATTTCAAACACTCCTTAGATGCAGAAATGAGTCTAGAAGAGGAAGAATTCAAGAACTTCTTATATTGTGGCGTCTAAACAGTTCGATTTGCTTGAAAATCCAAGAACAATTTTTTGTGTTGAAGAACATTTTGATTTTATAGGCAAATTTGGGCGTAACCGTCGGATGCGTCGATTCGATTTGATCAACGGCTCAGATTGAATAAATAACACATTTTTATTTCTTTTTATTCTTTTAAAAATTGAAAATAGGTTTAAATAAATTTATAAAATTCTAGAAAATTCCTAAAAATTAGAAAATTCATAACTTTCAAAATATAACTCCAAATTTATCCAAATTTGTTTTGTTGGATCATAAATTGAATTAGATATTTTTAATAAAGTCAGTATATTTAATTAAGAAGATAATATATTCCTCTTAGAAAATAAATTTAGAAAAATACATGAGTGTAAATAAAATATTTTCTCTTATCATTAAATCATGAAACTACAATTATGATTTCAAATAAAAATGGGACTAAAATTATATTATGAGAATTATGCATAATTATCCCCAAAATGCTATATTTTTAGATCATAACCAAAAATTACATAAAATGATAGAAATGCACTCAAAATATGATAACATCCATATAAATAGAATATTTCATGCTTTAAATTGTATTAATAGTTTTTTAAATTCATGTATAAATTATATATTATTAGTGATGAGTGTTTAAGAGGATATCCAATCGTCTAGAGACGATGTGGATATCGCTAGAAGCCAGAGGCTTCAATAGCTTGAAGAACTCCTTTAGATGATCCATGTAAGTATGACTTTTCTTCTATACCAGATGACATGATCATCTAAAATAGATGATAGAATCATCTATTCTTGGTGCTTTGATGAAGCGTTTTATGCGGTCGTTAAAACACACAAACGCGAGTCAAACAAAATTAATAATTCTGAACTCACAATAACAAAGATAAAAAATCAAGTATAGTGTAAATATCGGGTCGATCCAAAGAGAATAAGGTTGACTTTGATCGCAGAGTTGACTTGATCAAACTTAGGTTTAATTATGGTTTTCAAGAAATGAGAATCATATTTAATTAATGAAAATGATACAATTATATCAGAGAAGGTATTTCAAGATTTTAGAAACTGATTTTTAAAGAAGAAATGTCAAAAGTCAAGGTCAAAGCATTGACTTTGACCAACAGTTGACTTTCTAAAAATCGGAGAATAAAAAGAGTTTAAAATATTATGAATATTATATATTTAGAAACTATAGGAAAACTGAATTAACTGATATAAAATTTGTGACTTTTTATAAGAATTGGATTTATTATGAATTATTGAAAATAAAAGATCAAAAAAATCCCGAAATGAACACTGCGGTGTAAATCTTCAAATTAACTAACCAAATGATATCCTAATCTTGCAATTGATATATCAATAGTAAGGTAACCACCAGAGAATTCCAAAGAGATCAAAATTCTCAAATTTCAATTTATATTTTAAGAGTAATTGATCCCGCAAGTCAACACCAACATTCAGATAGAAAATGAACAGTGGTTGGTCAAATGTAAAATTGAGGGGTCAAATGATGATGAAATTTCATGATTTTGCTATCCACAGAAAGCTGATGAAACAAGAACTCCAATGAAACCAAAATCAAGTGATTCGAACTGAAGATCAGGGAGAAATCCTCGTTTCAAAACCAGCAAAAATCCGAACCAAATTTGGGCAAAAGTGAAGAACAAAACAACTTTTAAAGCAAAGTTAACTACCTAAATCTAATCCAAATACAAATTGTTGCAAGATGATTGATCAATTCAGACTACTAACCCAATTGACGCGAAGATTTGGCTTTAATTCACGCGGATTGAAGAGTATTGCTTGGTTTCTTCCTCGGCGTACGTTCGGCATTCAAGTGGAGAACTTGATCAATCCTGCCTCAATCCGATGGGAATTGAGTCTAGGACACAGGGGGATCGCGAAGAACTCAAGATTTTGCTCCTAAATTGCTTAATCTCTTCATGATTCAATCAAGAGTTAAGTTTACAAAGAAGAACATTGATATTTCTAAGGGATTTTAGCGCGAAAATCGTAGGCCGTTTGATTTAGAGAAGACGGATTGACGGCCATGATTGCACGATCATCGTGGGCCATGATCCCACGATCTCCCGATTTTTTCGCACATCCGATCTCCATTATAGCATCTCGATGCGTCCACGTGTCGCCAGGTGAGTCGTCAAAAGTGTCACTTAAATCATGATTTAACGCACGTGTTTGATCGATGATCCGATGGACCTAGATCCATCTGATTAATGTGCGATCCTCTGGTGTCTTTTGATCCAACGCATATCGCTTTGCCACGTGTCCTGCAAGGATAAAATTAAAGGATAAAACAAGAACATAGTCCCACACAGAAGAAACTAACGAGATCAGTGAGTATAAAACGTGGAGCATCATAACGCCTTTGTGTTACCACCCCAATACTCTTACCTGGACCCACTAACTCGTGAGCCCATCACATCCCAGCCTCTCACACTACCACGAGGCGCCACCCAGGCGTCTGCGTGGACTTGCGTGGCCCTGCCACGCTTCTGTGCCACCTTAGTGCGTGGGTCCGCGTGTGATAACATGCATTTATAACTTAAATTCTTACACTATTTAACTCATATTCATGCTTATTTTATGAGAATATGACGCATGTTATCATAGTGTTTAGGAATTTTCTCCATTGGTATGTCATTTCACTAAAGTCTATATTTAATCATAATTTAGGGTTAATTTTATGCTTAATTGATGATTAATCTTTTGCAAAGTTGAAATTAATAGAAGTTAATCTCTTTTCTTGAATTCCTTTTACTTTAGTGCGTGTTTTTGAAGGATAAATTTCAAGATGAAAAGGTGATGATGATATTAAGAATATTTCTTAAGAAATGATTGAAGTTAATTATAAGTTCATCTTACATTCTTCTTTGAAATGATATTTTAGAAGGCATGATATTAAAAAGGAAGAAATTTGTGATACAATGGAGAAAATTTGGATTAAAAAGGAGTTGTATTTCTTAAGTTATGATGTTTTGATGTTTTTATATTTTTCAGATTTTTATCTAATTTTTAATTTGATTTTTTAATGTTATTTCTTAATTAAAATCGAGAAAAGGGGGTTTATTTACCGCAGGACTGCACGCTGAGCTGACGGGCACGCGAGGCCGACGTGGCACGCAGAACCGTGTGGGACTAAGTTCCTGCGGAGTTTAACACCTGCAGGACACGTGGCGATACCGAAAGCATTGAATGCAATCGCGACCCACGCAGGGGCGTTGATCGCGTGGACCCGAGTCCACACGATCATAATCGAAGAATGTGCGTGAAATAACGTTTAAGTGACTGACGAAGAGTTTTGGTGCGGTCGTTTAAACACACAAACGTCAGTCAAAGAAAATTTCTAAAACTGAACTCACAAATATAAAGATAGAAAATCAAGTAATGTGTAAGTATCGGGTCGATCTACAGAGAGCAGGGTTGACTTTAATTACAGAGTTGACTTGGTCAAACTTAGGTTTAAAAGAGGTTTAAAAGAAGTAAAAATAATATTTTATGAATAAAAACTATATAAATAGACTAAATAAGAAATTTTAAGATTTTAATTCTCGGATTTGACAGAGAAAAGTCAAAAGTCAAAGTCAAGGTGTTGACTTTGACCAACAGTCGGAGTTCTGAAAAATTAGAGAATCAAAAGGTGTGAGAAGATTACGAAAAATATATATTTAGAAACTAGAGAGAAAATGGAATTTATTGATATAGAATTCGTGATTTTTGGAGAAGAAATGGATTTACTATGAATTATTGAAAATCAAATATAAAAAAATCCCCGAAATGAACACCTCAGAGGAAATCTTCAAATTGACCGGTCAAATGAAATGAAAATCTTTTAATTTATATATCAATGGAAAGCTAAGAACCAGAGGAATCTAAAATGATTGAATTCCGATTTGTATTTTAAAAGTAATTGACCCCGAAAGTTAACTTTCAAATTCTGATGAAGAGTGAACAGTGCTCGGTCAAACATTAAATTGAAGGGTCAAATGAACTCAGAATTTAATGAATTTTCTATCCACAGAAAGTTGATCAAAAGAGGAATCCAATGAAACCAAAATCAAGTGATTTGGAATTAAAATCAGAGAGATATCATATTATCAAGATCAGCAAAATTTTGTACTAAAATTTGGGGAAAATGAAGAACACTAAGAACTAATTTGGAAAATTAAAGATCTAAACCGGATAAAAACTCAAATTACCACCTGATACTCGATCGAATCTCACTACTAACCCGATTTCTGCAAGAATGGGGCTTCAATTCACGTGGATTAAAGCGAATTTGCTCGATTTCTTCCTCGCGGACGTTCGGAATTCAATGGGAAAATTCGATGAAATCCGGTGATTAATTCGTGATTACCATGCTTCAATGGCTGCAGAATTAAACTCTTGGAAGCGGAGGATCACGAGACCTTAAGACCTTCCTCGAAATTTGCTTAATTTCTTCACGAATCGATCAAAAGGTAAGTTTACTACGGGAGAGAACATCTATTTATAGAGAAATTTGTGCAAAATTGGTGGATCGTGGCCCACGATGCGGATTTCACTCTATGTGATTTCAGCCATTGGATAGCGCAAAATTAGTGGCTCGTGACGCAGATTTCACTCCGTGTAATTTCAGCTGTCGGATCGCGCGTAATCAGTGGGATCATGGCCCATGACGCGGATTCCACTTCGTGTGATTTCAGCCGTCTAATCGCGTGATTTAATCCCGATCGTCCGATTGCGTGATTTAATCCCGACCGTCTGATATCAGTATTCACGCCACGTAGGCACCACGTAGGCATCCAAGTGGGCTTGCGTGGCCCCGCAATGTGTCTGCATTGCGCCACGTCACCTCTGTGGGTCCCGCACGATTAAATAAATCCTAAAAAATCAAAATAAAATCAAAAAAATTCTAAAAAATTAAGAAATTCATAAATTCATTTATATAACTCCTTTTTAACTCAAATTTTCTCCATTGTATCACAATTTTCTTTCTTTTTAACATCATGCCATCTAAAATATAATTAAAAAACAAGAAGATGAGATGGATTGAAAATAATATCAAGTCTTTCATTAGAAATTCCTTCTTTAAATCATCCAATCATTATTTCCTTGGAATTAATTCTTTAAATCATCTCCTAAAGTCAAAGTGAATCAGGGAAAATATATAATTCATATCAATTTAATCTTTCAGGAAGATTCATCATCAATGAAGCATAGAATTATCTCTAATTTATGCATAAATATGAACTTTAGTATAATGGCATACCAATGGAGAAAATTCATAAAATTAAGATAACGTGCATCATAATTACATAAAATAAGCATGAATATGAGTGAAATAAGATAATAATTTAAGTTATAAATGCATGTTATGAGTGACCACGATCGAGGGCTCACATGTCGACATGTGGATGCAATGGGAGTGTCCGATCTTCATCGAACGGGCGAATCAAAACGAGAGATTGGATGGCTTACTTGGTGACGCGTGGAGACTTCAGGAGCGTCCTATCTTGATCAAACGCGTGATCGTAAAGTGGTCGTGCGATCTTCATCGGACAGTAGAAAGGTCATGAGGAGATCATAACCGGATCGCGACGCGATCGTGGCCTGATCACCGCGCGATCGTGGTCTGATCGCTACGCAATCAAGGCCATGATCGCCCCTAACTGATGGGCCACGATCATGGTGCGATCGTGGCCAGCAAATCCACCTCTCCACCGGATCGAATGGCCCGAATTTTTCGAGCGAAATCTCCTTTAAAAATCGATGTATTCCCTTCAATTCTTCTCAACTCATGATTGATTCGTTAAGCAATTAAGCTAATTTGGAGCAAAATCTTCAGTTCATCAAAATTCCCTTGCGTTTAATCGTGATTCATCATCGGATTTCATCGAATTTTCCTCTTAAATTCCGAACGTCCGCGAGGAAGAAATCAAGCAAAATCTGCTTCAATCCGCGTGAATTGAAGTCCCATCCTTGTGGTAATCGGGTAGGTAGTGAGATTCGATCGATTATCAGGTGGTAATTTGCGTTTTAATTTGATGTAGATCGTTAATTTTGAGTTTTAGTTCTTAGTGTTCTTCAATTTTGCCTAATTTAGGTCCAAAATTTTTCTGATTTTGAAAAAAGGATATCTCTCTTATTATCATTCTGAATGAGCGGATTTTGGTTTCATTGGATTCCTTATTTCGTCAACTTTCCTTGGATACCAAATTTGTCAAATTCTAAGATTATTTGACCCCTGAATTTAACATTTGACTGAGTACTATTTATTTTCAATCCATATTTGAGCGTTCACTTTCGGGGTCAATTACTTTCAAAATATAAATCAGAATTTGATCATTTTGGTGTCTTTAGAATCCTCAAGTTCTTAGGTCTCTATTGATATATAAATTGCAAGATTTGGATATTATATGTTAAGTCAATTTGAAGATCTTCTCCAAAGTTTTCATTTCGAGATTTTTCTGATTTTTGATTTCCAATAATTCATAGTAAATCCATTTCTCATTGAAAAATCACGAAATTGATATTAATGAATTGTATTTTCTCTCTAGTTTCCAAATATATAATTTTCGTAATCTTCTGACATATTTTGATTCTCTGATTTTATAGAAATTTGACTGTTGGTCAAGGTCAACACTTAGACTTTGACTTTTGACTTTTCTCTGTCAAATCCG
Source organism: Lemna minuta (assembly GCA_024174645.1). Taxonomy (NCBI): domain Eukaryota; kingdom Viridiplantae; phylum Streptophyta; class Magnoliopsida; order Alismatales; family Araceae; genus Lemna; species Lemna minuta. Next base: position 11,644,572 of record CM044116.1, read on the forward strand.
AGATCTTAAATCTTAAAATTTGTTATTTAGTATATTTATATCATTTCTATTCATAACATCTTATTTCTACTTCTTTAAAACCTTTTTTAAGCCTAAGTTTGAGCAAGTCAACTCTGCAATAAAAGTCAACCTTGTTCTCTGTTGATTGACCCGATACTTACTCTTTACTTGATTTTAAATATTTGTCACTGTCAGTTTGGTATTATAAATTTTGTTTGACCGACGTTTGTGTGTTTTAACGACCGCACAAAACGCTTTATCAGTGTGGCGCTTCCATGTGGCCTTGCGTGCCATGTCTCATCCGCACGGGTCCCACGCGCAACATCAGCTCCGCGAGTCCTATGGAGATATAAAACCCCTTTTCGCACTTTATTAAAGAGAATTAAATCAAAAAAAATTCTGGAAAAATCCAGAAAAATTCAGAAACTTCAGAAACCCTATCTTTAAAAATATAACTCCTTTTAAACTCAAATTTTCTCCATTAGATCACAAATTTCTGCATCTTTAATATTATGTCATCTAAAATATAAATTAAAAGAAGGATATAAGAGGAATATAAAATAAACTTAAGTAATCTTTTAAGAAGTGTATTTAATATCATCCATTAATTCTTCTAATCATTTACTAAAGTCAAAATAAATCAAGGGAAGTTATTAATTTTTATTTATTTAACCTTGCAAAAGATTAAACATCCAGAAAGCACATAATTAACCCTACATAATGCATAAATATGGACTTTAGTAAAATGGCATACCAATTGATGTTTTGATAAAAAAATTTGAGAGCTTGTCGAGCCTCAGCTCCCATTAAGTTGTGCCCTTCACAATATCCAATATACCAATGTCTGATACCATCATGATAGGGGATTATGGTATTACATGTCGATACTCTTAGAGATACTTGTTCATCAATAATGTTTTGAATGGTGGATGATAATATTGTGTATCATTAGGGTATTTTTTATTATATTATTGACTTTTCACTTTTTTCATCTTTTTCAGGTTTTTCATTTTCAAAAAACTCTTTTCTGATATCCAACTATATCCTTACTGTCGTCGTTGATGTCATCCAACATTCTTATCATCCTTAACATCATTGATAACATGCAACTTACACTTGTAATTACATGATCATTAACCAAATTAAGGCATAAAACATTCCATTCCATCCCTTTATATCATACTTTGAGTGCATAACTGTCATTTTATGCAATTTAAAATTATAATATCAAAATACATTATTTTAAGGGATAATCATGTATAATTAAAAAGTGATATTTTAGAGTAGATTATTCCCATTTTAAATTTGAGACGATAATTGAGTATCAGTTAAAAAATAATGAGAGAAACCATTTTTATATACCCTCATTTATATTTCTAAGTTTTATCTTTCAAAGAAAATAAGTGTATTTTTGAGTTAAAAAGTCTATTCTCTTGTTATTTCTTAAATTTTAACTTTTAAAATGATAGATTATTTAATTTTTTACATATACCAAAATTTTGGATTAAAAAGAAATTCTATTTTGAAATTTATGAATTTTCAAAATTTTAGAGATTTGTTTGAATTATTTTGAATTTGATTTTAATTTATTTACTTTTTAGAAAAATGTTTAAGTGTGCACTAATGTGACGAATGACATGGCATTTGCACTTGCATATCGCCACATGACAACGTATGTACGTTGACAAGATGAATTTGTGTGGTCATGTAAATCACACGAAGACATGTCAAACGAATTTCCAAACTCCCCAATTTAAGATTATAATCAAGAACTCAATAGTATAATGGTGAATAAGGGTCAAATCCATGGAGAATTGGGGAATTTTTCATGTGTTCTTCAAATTCAATCAAATTTGATGAAGAATTGAGGTGATAAATTATGGATTTTTAATAGATTTAAAAAGAAGACTCGAAGATGAATACGCATAATAAAAAATTACATAATTTAGATGAGTATTCGTGGAGAAATGAAGTAACAAAAATTAGAGAGAAAAGTTAATCACGAAGAGAGAGAAAACAACAAATTTTATAAAATTTGAATAATCTAAGCTTCAAAATTAAAATATAATGATACATGACAAGAGATTAGGAGGAGAACGCATAATCTAACCCGAAATTGCACTCGAAATGATCCAATTGAGTGCTGGATCAAGGGCTTTTCATTCCACGATTTCGAACACAACTTTCAGAATTCATGAGGTGATTTCTCCCTATTCTCTCAATGAAATCATCATTCAAACACTCCTTGGATGCATAAATCAATTTAGAAGATGAGAAAAGCAAGAGATCAATGGATTGAGATGTCTAAACAGTTGGATTGCTCAAAACATCCGAGAATGCTTTACATCGTTGAAGAACATGCGTTCGATCGTTCGATCTACTGTTTCATCTTCAATCAATGGCTCACATGAAGCGCTTGGATGTGAATGGTTACCATTAAATTGGGTTTGTTTGATCGAAGATGAAGTGCTTAGATTTCGTCACGTCGCGCGTGAAGAAGAAACATCGCGTAAGGCTTGTCGTTTGATTTTCATCAAACGATCTGGATGTGTAAACATGTGTCCACGTGGGTGTCCATTTGGCGCTGTAATTCTTAGCCATTATAACTCATTAGCTAAAAGGCTTAGATTAAATCATTTCAAAATGATTCGATGTTGAACGACTATATGCCAAGTACCCTTCTCTTTATGTGAAGATTGACGATCACAATGGATTCATGCGATCACACGCTCTAGAAGGTGACATGTCCCCTATGGATAAAAGAGAGAAAATAGTCCAACATGATAGAAATCGAGGCGAAAAGGCACTTATACAAAGGGAGCGGTCATAGTGGATTAGCGAATAGCCATTAATGGATGCTTCACCCACTAATGATGCGTGTATACACACACATGTGCACCACGCGGCGCACACAGATGCCGTCATGTGGTGACATGCAATCCGCTCTACCGTGTTAGTTGCCATGTCAGCGCTCGATATTTATCAAATTTTTTAAATATTTTTAATTCAAAATAAATCGAAATAAATTAATAAAAAATCATAAAAATTTCAAAACAATCCCTAAAAATTAGAAAATTCATAACTCCAAATTAATCTAAATTTTTCTTCTTTAGTTAGAAATTAAATAATCTATCATTCTAAAAAAAGCTTTTCGAAGAGCATTTCTGAGGAAGTGAAATCCTTATGAAGGAAGTATCAAGCCGCTTGAATAGTTGAAGAGGAGAGAGGGGATAACATAGCATCTTTGAAAGAAGCTTTGTTGATCAATCTCTTTGTTGAACTTGTTCTCTTTCCTCCTTTTGTCCTAGCTGTTTTGAACATCTACTGTGAATATTTTTCATCCAATTTAAGAATATTTTCTCCAATTTTTTATTGGCCTTCGTCTAATCTCATCCTTAGACTCTCGGTGGATACTTGAGCTTAGTTGTATAAATACTTTAAACTCCTTATTGAAAAGATCCTAAAAAACCTAGGAGAGAGAAGTAGTATCAAGGAAAAATAGAGCGCAAAAGTTCTCTTCTCTCCTTCTAGCAGCCCCTGACAAGTAAGATTGATGGACTCTTTTTTTTGGTTTAATGGACCTTTGAAGTATGCTCCTTCATTTGAGCCTTGTTGTTGACTGTTTTATGAATTTTTTAGTTATTATGAATCAAGATTTACGTAGAAATGTGCTATTTCAGAAACTTATGTAATAAAAATTCTAAGCCATGAAATGGTGGGCACAATAGCTTATTCATGAGTTATGTATAATTATGTAAAATCACTTTATAAGAACTTATAACCATTTTTTGCTCTCTTCATAGCCCTTGCAATTCCTAGAAGGCCTAGATCTAGGGTTGCCATGTTGTTTTGTTGGTGTAAGAGCAGAAGCCTCTAGTGCAACAGAGAGGGCAGAAGAAACCAGAATGCTTGGTGACAATTTTAGTGCTTACAAAAAGTGTAGATGAAAGTAGATGGGGTCTTAGGTATTGGGTTTCCTAATAAGACGGCCTTGGATTTGAGATGCAATCGTTGAATGAAGTCCGCAAAGATAAGTGCTAGAAAAGAGCTCCTAACGGTAGTACTTTGAGTGCTCAAACTAGTGGTGTTTTGAGCTCATAGTCGTTGTGTGTTCAAGCTCGATAGACTTATCATTTATAAGCTAAGAAACTTTAAATCTGTTGGGATATTTAGGATGTATAGGTTGCTAGGTCAATCCACATGGATTTTAGGGCTAGAAAATGTCAATTTTTGCCGTAGGTGAAGGGAATGATTAAAATGAACTCAAAATTCTGATTGTGAAGACAATTAGAGTATGAAAGAAGTAGACGGAGAATAGAGATTTGTTAACGAGAACGGAAAATGCAAAAGAAATGGAGAGTGAAGGAGAGAAAGGAGTGTGAAGAAAGAGAGTGAGATATGAGAGAGAGAAGAGGAGCCTTGGGGAAGAGAGAGAAATGAAGAGAGAGAGCCAGCGAGACATAGAGAGAGAGGAAAAGACCGAGATAGAGAAAGAAGAGTAATGTAGAGGTATTAGAAGAAGAAAAGGGATGGAGGTCCTGGCGAGGGTGAGATGAGATGCCGAGTGAGAAAGTCAAAATGCAAAAATTAAGAGAGAGGATGAGATCCCCAGTGAAATAGGGCGAGAGTAGAAAGTGTGGAAAAGTGAGAGAGACTGAGAGAGGAAAATAGAGAGCATGACCTCGGAAATGAAGAGAAAAAGAAGATTGTGGGAGTAAACTGGAGGAAGAGATTTACAAAGAAAGAGAGATGGCGATAAACAACGTGCGGGAGAAAAATGAGAGGACAAAAAAGAGAAAAGGAAAGGGGCAAATTAGAGTGGTAAGATGGGAGAAAAGAGAATTTTAAATGGAGACAGAGAAATCGTGAGTGGCGGTGACAAGGAATAAGAGAGAGATAATTAGAGCGAGTGAGAAATGAGTCAGAAGAGATAGATGAAAAGGGAGAGCAGAGAGAATTCAAAACGGCACGGAAATGATGGAGAGCGGAGGAGAGAAGGGGAAGCATGAGAGACGGTAATTGAGAGTAAGAAAGAGATACCTCAAAAAATTAGGAGACGAATCACAAGCTAGAGACAAAGATGGGAAATGCGTGAGAGAGAGCAACACAAAGAGAGATAAAGAAAGAGAGGAAGAGAGTTTTAGTGCGTGAGAGAGAACTAGAAGGGTGAGAAAATGCTAGGAGAAAGGGAAGAGCAAAGAGTCACAGGAGAGATAGAACGGGAAATCGAGAAAGAGAGCAAGATTGACGGTGACTAAGTAATAAAAAGGGAAAATTCGGGAGAGTAAGAGAGGAGAGGAATCTAAAGAGGAAGAAGAAATTGAGAGAGACAAAGGAGAGAGAAAATTAGAATGCAATAGAGGAGGAGATGTGACTAGGAGCTATTGAAAGAAGAGAGAGATTCACCGTGAGCGGGAGAGAGCTGGGTAGATAGGAAAATCAAAAGTGAGAGAGAGAGGGAGCAAGCGAGAGAGAGAGAGAGAATAGGATAGAAAAAGGGAAATTGAGAGGGTTAGAGAGTCTCTGGAAAAAAAGCAGCAAGAGAGCAAGTGACGGAGTGATTGAGGCACCAGTAGAGAGATCAAACGAGATAGAGAGATAAAGTTCCAAGGAGAGTGAGCAAGGGTGGATGAAAGCTAGAGATTGAGAGAGAAAGAGAAAGAGAGCAAGTGAGATGATGGAGTGAAGTGCAGAAGAGAGGGAGAATATGAAAGAGTGCAAATAGTTGAGGAGGAACTTTGGAAGAGCAAGAACGAGAATGCAGGTATGGGGACAAAGAGAGGGAGACTGCGATGGAGATTGAGCGAGAGGGGAAGAATGGGTAAGAGAGCAGGTGAGAGGGAGAATAAAACTGAATTCTGCAACTCCATTAAAATTTAATTCTACAACTCCATTCTGACGGGAGGAACATCAGAGTAATCCTAAACCTAGGAGAGAAAGATTAGCTGAAGAGGAGGAAGAAGAGACCCAAAAAAAAAATTCATTTCCCCCCTTTTGAACCCCTCTGCTGAGAGCTGGGAGAAATTTATAATAGTGTCGGTCTACTTCTCGATGACTTCTTTGACTTGGCTCAAAGAGGCTTGCCTTGGACAGCCCATTAGATACTTTAAAAACTTCTACTTTAGAGGATCTTGCTTCTCTTTCTCTTGATTGCAGTTCCTGAAATAAAGAAGGCATAATTCATGTAAAAAAGTTCTTCCGGATGCACTGCTATTATAAAAATATCAAATTATTAGATGGTAGATGAGATGGTGTGTTCAAGAAAATAATAGTCGGGTAATTCTTTATATAGTAATTCATAGGGTGATTTATATTGTAATATAGGAGTAGTCATCCTATTAATAAGATAGGCAGAGGTGCATACCGCTTCATCCAAGATGTTTTAAGGAGAGAAAGGGTTGTCTCTATGAGGTGTCGATGTTTTCTTTCTGCACTCCCATTTTGCTTAAGTGTGTAAAGGCAGGAGACACGATGTCTAATTCCATGTTGCATGAGATAACTTTGAAGTGCATGAAACTCACCTCCCCATTCAGTTTGAAGAGAGATCAATTTGGTAGAAAATTGTCTTTCTGCCTTAGGATGAAATTCCATAAAGATGTGAAGAACATCACTCTTATTCTTTAGAGGATACAACCAGGTGTATTTTGTATAATCATCAACGAATATTACATAATATTTAAATCCAAAATGGGATATCTCAGGGGCTCGACCCCAAACATTTGAATGTATAAGTTCAAGAGGCTTAGAAGATTTATGTAATGAAAATTTAAAAGGTAATTTGTGAGACTTTGAAGAGCAACACACATCACATATAAAATGTCTAATATGATGTGAAACATGAATTTCAAAATATTTTAAAATGTTCTGGAAAATTTGAAAGTGAGGATGCCCAAGTCTATTATGCCATGTTTCTTGTGATGCTCGTTCTCCTACGTTGGCAGTGAATTGGTGCATGTGGTTGAGAATGTAGAGTCTATCTTTATGTGTGCCTCTCATTACCACCTCCCCTGTCTTGTTGTCCTTCAACGGGCAGAAGAAAGCATGAAAGTCTATGAAGACATTGTTATCAAGGGCAAATTTATGAACCAACAATAAATTTTTAGTGATTAGTGGCACATGTAAAACATCCTTGAATTTAAAATTGTTATTTTGATTATGTAGGTATGCCTTACCTGTGTGAGTGATCTGCATACCTTGACCATTTCCGACATATAATTGATCAGGTCCAAAGAAGACAGAAGGATCCTGTATGTCACTTAAATTTTGGGTGATATGGTGAGAAGCACCACTATCAAGATACCAAGTAACCCCTTGTGGTGGTGGATTTATGGCAGTAATGACCATGTCTGCCTGAGGATTACTAGATGATGCTCGAGAGTTGGAATTCTGATTTCTTGGATTCCACTGAGGTTTTACAAAGTCTTTGTTGAAGCGTTCATAGCAGTTGATTGCCATGTGACCATATTTGAAACACAACTGAAAGCGAGGTTGATTTTTGCCTTGATTGCGTCCTTGTCCTCTATTGGATCTCCCTCCTCTGTTGTGATGAGGAACTTGATTATGTGATTGTGTGAAGTTTGCACACGGTGAAAACTCTGTGGTTTTATGTTCTTTGGCTTGTCTGAGAAGATGCGACTCATATGTGCGAAGATTAGATACAACATCATCAAACGTAAGAGAGTCCAATAGGGGAGTTGTACTTGCACAGATGCATTGTAAGGTGGTGGGAGTCCTTGTAGAATGAGAAGGTGAGATCTTCTTATGTCATTTTGCCTTTGCAAGATCGAATTTCATCAGCAAGGTTTCAAATGGTGTCAATATAAGTGTCGAGTGGCTGATTCGCTTTTCGGTAATTGTGAAGTCTTGTTTGTATTTCCATGACACATGATCTGGTTCTTGCTTCAAATTTCTTGTTTATTGCTTCCCATGTTTCTTTGCCGACAGCTAAAGACATCGTAGATTCGGACATAGAGGAGGTTGATAAGTCTGAAATATGGGATGGAATGCGTCGTTGTACTTTTGTTCAGACTTAATCAATAAAATGTGTTTAATAGAATTTCCCTTAAAATTTACAAATATCAATAGTTGTGGCTTAGTAAGGGGTCAAATCCAAGGGAGGTGGCACCAATGATTTTCCTTTTTTTTTATATATTCAAAACAGAATTTTGGATTTTTTCAAGAATACGAGCAATAAGAAAATTATATGAAATGAATTGCAATGTATATTTTTTTATTAAAAAGCAAAATTAAGAAGCAGAAATGATGAGTTTAATATGCTAAATCTACTTTCATTGTTTAATTTTTTTATTTTTAATTTTTTTTCAATCTGATGTTATTATTTTTATTTCGGAAACTTATCAATAGAATTGCACTTCCTGCTCACACTTCTTCAGAGAATATCTCTGTGTATGTATCGCTCTTAACTCTTTATTTTTCTTCTTCTTTTCTTTTTGTAATTATATTTACCTGATTTAGGAATCAGATTTATCAGATGACAAGAATTAAAGTATTTTAGCTAATGTAGAGCCTTTCATATTAGTATGAACTGAGATTAAACCAGATCTAATTGACAGAAGAAAACAATTAGTTTTAGTTTTCAATGTAAACTAAAACAACAAAAATCAGATTAGCACATAGAAGATTGTCTCTATTTATCTGTAGGTATGTACTTCCTCACTGAGAAGGATAGCTATAGAATTGTGAAACAAAAAGAAGAGAAGAGAAGAGAAATGAGAAAAGGAAAAATAAAAGAGTAAGGTTAAGAAAAAGAAAGGAAAGAATAGAGATTAATAGAAATAGTAATAAGAGTTGTATGTAGGTATTTCCTTGCTGAGAAGATTAACTGTAGAACTGCGAAACCAAAAGAAAGAGAACTGAATTATTGATTGAACAAACAAGGAATCAAAAGAAAATGAATGATTCAACTTCAAACAATCACAATGCAAGAAGAATACTAAGAAACAAAGATTCAACTTCAAAATTAAACTAGAATCGAACTCTCAGACGAAACTAATTAAAGACCTAAAAAGATTACTGAGTAAAAAAAACTTACAAACAATCAGAGTAACAAAAGAATTCGACTGAGAAATTATTCTATCCAGAAAAACGAAGTGAAGGAAAAGGAAAAAGAAAACGAACAAAGAGAAGGTAAGAAAATTGTTCGTATCTAATCGTATACGCAAACCTAATCACAACTTCCGATTGGAGGAATGGAAATTCTCTTTGAATGCTCCCGGTCGTCGCTGCTTCAAGGTGGATCTTCTTCCCCGCTGTGTCCTCCAGGTCAAGAATCTCGTTGGACGGGAAATGAAGAACGAGCTCTCCAAAAACCTTCCTCTTCCTCTTAATCCCTCGAAATCATGACGATTCCCCCTTTTGCGATTTTGTTGAGTCACTTTGTGCGCATTGCTCTGCACACGCATTTGTACCACGTGCTGTGATTGGTAGGCGTCATGTCTTCTTCCATCTGATTCGTGGAGGATGACTTGTGTGTCTTCACTGCGTACCCCTCCAGGTGAGCTAACTTTTGACTGTGTACACGTCGCGATGTACACAACCTTCTTCTTCATCGTGTGATTGGCTCACATGATTAACATATATTTCCTGTCCATAATACCTCAAAAAAACACATCAGTACAAATCGGCCCATTAAGGGCATTATTGATATAAACCAAAAATTAAAGGGACTTCTGAAAGTGATTATTTCTGAAAAAGAAAAGATTATTTCATTTAAAGTAAATGCTAAAAAATTGTGGATTATCCTGTCCAACAATTGCTAATAAAGTATTTATTTCTGAGAGTCATTATTATTTAAAATTTCTCATAACAGCCCTAGTTATTTGTAATTAACTACTCCATTTTAAAGTGCAATGAAAGTGTTAATTTCAGGCAAAACATCATGATAGCATGCAAACTAATTATTGATTTAAAACATTCAATGACCAAAATGTAAATAAAATGGATGGTTTAGAGTATACTTTTGGTTGTTATCAAAGGTAATGATAGATAGAACTACCTTATCTTGGATGAACCATGCCTGATAGGTGGGATTGACCTTGTTCGTTGATAGAAGAAATCATTGGTGGATCTTGATAAAGAAGATATTTCAGTTGATAAGCTGCCAATAGGGGAAGAAGTTGTGTCTTCCATAATTAAAAATTATCGCGAGTTAATTTGATTTACACCATTAATCCTGCAAGATTGATATTTGCCATGCTGACTGTTTGAACAATTGTTGGAAGAGCTGATAGAGTTCCACCCTTGACTGGAGAATGACTATCATCCTTTTGATGCTCCATATGATGGATTGAAATCTTGATTCAGGGTCAAGAATTGATCGAGATGTCGTTAGACAGCTGGCTCTAATACCATGGAGAAAAAGGAGAGGAAGAGAGGACAAGGGAAGAACAAGAATAGAGCAGATGTTTGATTGATGAATATCTCTAGATCTACAAGAGGTATTTATAATAGAAAAATAGTTTCGTTGTAAAACGTTTTGTCGAGCAGTTACGTAAATTAGTTGCTATGATAGGTAACGGCTGTGGCGTTCTTATTCTTGCGTAGCTGAGCTGGATTGGACCAGTTACGTAATTGGCTGGAGTTACCGTTACTCTATAACATCCTGACGTGTCGTTTTCGTGCGTCGTTAAATCACAAAAACGTCAGTCAAAAAAAAATTATAAAAACCGAACTCACAAAGATAAGATATAAAATTCAAGTATTGTGTAATTATCGGGTCGATCCATAGAGAGCAGGGTACACTTTAATCGCAGAGTTGACTTGGTCAAACTTAGGTTTAAAAGGAGTTTTAAATAAGAGAAAATAAGATTTAAGGAATAGAAATGATATAAATAAGCTAAATAAAAAATTTTAAGAATTTATTTCTCGGGTCTAACAGAGAAAAGTCAAAAGTCAAAGTCAAAGCATTGACTTTAACCAACAGTAGGTGTTCTATAAAATCAGAGAATCAAACAGAGTCAGAAGATTACGAAAATTATATATTTAGAAACTAGAGAGAAAATGAAATTTATTGATATAGAATTCGTGATTTTTGGATAAGAAATGAATTTATTATGAATTATTGAAATACAACTATCAGAAAATCTCCGAAATTAATACCTCGTAAGAAATCTTCAAATTGAATAGCCAAATGAAATCCAAATCTTGCAATTTATATGTCAATGGAAAGCTATGAACTAGAGGAATCTAACAATACCAAAATTATTGAATTCTGATTTTGAAATCAAAAGTAATTGACCCCGAAAGTCAACGTTTGACTTCTGATGAAAGATGAACAGTCCTTGGTCAAACGTCAAATTGGAGGGTCAAATGAACTCGAAATTCGATGAATTTGCTATCCACGAAAGCTGGGTGAAAAGAGGAATCAAATGAAAATAAAATCAAGTGATTTCGAATTATAATCAAAGAGATATTCTATTTTCAAAATCAGCGTCTTTTTGGACTAAAATTTGGGGAAAATGAAGAACACTATAAACTAATTTGCAAAATTAAACTTCTAAATCTAATAAAAACTCAAATTCCCTCCTGATAATCGATCAAATCTCACTACTAACCCGATTTCCGCAAGAATGGGGCTTCAATTCTCGTGGATTGAAGTGAATTTGCTCGGATTCTTCCTCGCGGACGTTCGGAATTCAAGGGGAAAATTCGATGAAATCAAGGAGAAATTCATGATCAATCCCACTCCAATTGCTTCGCGATCGAGTCTAAACGCGGGGGGATCACGATGAACTAGAGATCTACCTCGAAATTCGCATAATTCCTTCAAGAATCGATCAAAAGTTGAAGAACAAAGGAGGGAAATACATGCTTTTAAAGAGGAAAATTGGCCCGAAGATCGTGGCCGATTGATGCGGTCGTGGGGGCGGAATTAATGCGTTGTGGAGGCTGTTTCACTTGGCGAGGACGTAGCTTCCGGATTGGCTTGGAATCAGCCACGATTTTGCTTCAAAAAGAGCCCCGATCGCGGCACGATCGGGCTACGATTGTGTGTCGATCGTGCCGTCGATTCTTGAGCAAAAGTGATCTGATGAAGTTGAAGATAGACACCTTTGATTCTGCGATGCCAGAGCTCCACTTTGGCGCTGAATGCGCCACGATCGCGCACGAATCATGCCGCGCTCGCGCGACGATCGGGCCACGATCGCGCGTCGATCGTGGTTCTTCGTGAGGCGCGATCCACCGTCCGATCTTTAGAAGATGAGTTGGGCCGTCCAGATGTGTCCGCGTGATGCTCTGAGATTGCAGAAGATCACGATCGTCCGATGAAACGTGATGAAATCGCAACGACGATCGAACGTTTGTGGTGCATCCACGTGTCATCAGGTCAGCCGTGACTTATGCGTATTTTTAGCATGTGTCTTAATATCTGATCACGTGGACTTCGGTCCACGCGATCGAGGGTCTCTGCCTCGATCCAACGCTCGCCGTGTCGCCACGTCACCTGCAATAAATAAAATCGTGTGGGAACATAGTCCCACACGGAAGAAATAGAGGGACAAGACCCGCTTAAATAGGGGAGTGGACTCCCCTATTAATCTCGTCATGTCCTCTCTATTACCCAGCCTCCACGTGGCGCCCACACGGGCGCTCACGTGATCGCGCTACCTCACTGCCACGTGGCCGTGTCCTTTGCGCCTCCTGCACGGGCCACTCGGGGTCTGCCACGTGGCCTCAGTGCCGCTTCACACCCCGAGGCGTTCCCGTGCGCCACGTTAGCCGCCGCTCGCCACGTCAGCGCTTGCAGGTATAAATCCCTTTTTCACGATTTTTAAATAAAAAATTCAATTAAAAATTCAAATAAAAATCGGAAAAAGGCTAAAACTTCTAAAAATCATATCTTAAAATATACAACTCCTTTTTAATCCAAATTTTCTCCATTGGATCACAAATTCGTTTCTTTTTAATATCATTTCCTTTAAAATATATTTGGAAAGAAGAAATCAAGATGAATTAGAATTTACTTAAATCATTTCTCATTAAACATTCTAAATCATAAATTCATCCTGAAATTATCTTTCCAAAGATTTACTAAAGTCAAAAATCCTTCAATAACAAAGATTAACTTCTATTAATTTAAACAAAAGATTAATCATCTATTAAGCATGAAATTATCCCTAATTTATGCATAAATATCAACTTTAGTGAAATGACATGCCAATGGAGAAAATTCCTAAAAAGTATGATAACATGCATCATAGTCACATAAAATAAGTATGAATATGAGTTAATTAGGATAAGAATTCAAGTTATAAATGCATGTTATCACATCCCAATCCTTCTGTCCTCGCTCTCGCAACCCGCTTCCTGTTCAGAATTCCCTCTACTTTTCACTTCGTCGTTCTATTATTTTTGTTCCCATTCTTTGGCTACGTTTCTCTTTTACACACACTCTCCCGTTCTCTCTCTCTCTATCTCTCTATCGCTCATACCCCCACTCTTGCCTTTTCTTTGCTCTTCTCCCAATTTCATTTTTCTCTCATTCTCTTACTCTCCTTGTTTTCTATCTTACGTGATGTCGCTCCTACTCTCTCACTCGTTTGCATTATTTTCCTTCACCACTTTCTCCCATAATCTCCAAATGCCCATTAGATTGTCTCTCTCACCTTCTATCCGTGACGATCGTTCTTTGCTCAAAAGTCCAATCTTTCCCATTGATATCTTGTTTTCTCTTTCATCTCGACTCTCTCTCTTTTCAGATCCCTCTCTTACTCTCTCGCAAATTCTCTTTCCTATTCTCGATTACCATCGATTTTGTCCTCTCAACTTCCCGCTCTACTTTCCCAATGACTCTTTCATAACATGCAAATTAGACATGCTAATACATGATTATTAATCTATATCAAGGCATAAAGGATTTCATTCCTATGCATGTTATCATATTTATGAGTATTTATCTATCATTCTATAAAAAAAGTCATTATAATCTCAAAATACTTTAATTTAGGGTTAATTATGACGAATTAAAGATAAATAATTTTATAACCCATCTTTATTTGAGATTATAAGTGCTTTTTAAAGTTAAATAATGAGAGAAATCATTTTTATAAATACTCATTTAATTTTCTAAAGTTAAAATCTTAAGGAAATGAATGTATTTTTGAAATAGAAATTAAATTTCTTGTTATTTATTAATTTTGACTTTTATAATGATAGATAATTAAATTTCTGATCAAATGAAAGTAATTTCGATTAATTTGGAGTTATATTTTGAAATTTATGAATTTTCTAATTTTTAGGGATTTTTCTAGAATTTTTCTAATTTTTTCTAAATTTTTAATAAATTTCTAAGGATTTTCTGGAATTAAAAATCAATTTTTCTAATTAAAAATAAATTTTTTGAATATTAATAACACACATGTGACGTGGCGCGATCAGAGCCGTCTGATCAGATTGCGATCAACGATGCCGATGAGGAGGCGACGTGGCAGCGTGTGGGACTTCCAATCGCGCGTGAATTCTTGACCGTCGATCTTCACTTAAATTGATGTGGATACGTGGAAAAATCAGGGTAGACCGGATGCGTCTAATCTCCACCGTTGATCGCGAGAGTTATAACGGTCGAGATTAAATCGCAGAAAAACGCATATGATGCGTCCAATCGCGATCCGACGGCAGCCGTTTTAAGGCGTTTCATAACGCGTGGTGATGTGGCTTCCTCTCGAGCGTCTGATCGCGATCCAACGGCCACGACTTAATAGTAACGATTGGCGCTCATTCATTTCATCAGAGCCGTTGATTAGTTTCATCGGACGGTTACGCCCAAATACCCAATCAATTGAGATATTCTTCGCATTTGTAAAACATTCGAGAGAAATTCAATCAAATTGAACGGTTTAGACACCAAATCTCTTGAATCTCTTGATCCAAATCACTTCTAGACTCATTTCCGCATCCACGGAGTGCTTAAGATCAACATTTGGATGATGGACAAGGAAGAAATTGACGCTTGAACTCCACGATCGCGATTTTATGATTTTTGATGAAAACCCTTGATTCCGGCGATTAATTGAACTAATCCGATCACAATCGAGGGTTAGGGATCGTGTTTTATGCTAATCTATCGTATCTTGTTATTTAATTTCATTTTAGAATCGTTAATTTCTTTAATTTCATTCCTAATTTCTGTATTTTTGCGATTTATGATTTCAGACAAATCATCTCACTTTGATCTTCAATTTCTCCGCGAAATCAAAGTCAAATTCAATGATTTTTGATTCTGTGGAATCGTCTTGAAGTTCTCTTTTTATAAATATCATTTCCCCAATTTCTATCATTGATTCATCATCCAATTTGATCAAATTTGAAGAGATCATCAGAAATTTCCCTAATTCCTTGTGGATTCAACCCATATCTACCATTATACCCCTCAATTCAAGATATTTTCATTAAATTGGTAAGTTTGAACTTTATTTTAACAAGAATCGGTGTGCAAAGAATGGCCGCATCCATTCGATCCGTCACTCTTGCTCTCCCTTATCTCTTAGCGTTCTCTCACCTCCTGGGTTCACCCTTTTGCACTTTCACCTTCCCTCTTTCTCTCTCTTTGTTTCCAATTTCGTTGCACTACCTTTCTTTCTAGTGACTCTCTCTCAAATTCTTTTCCTCTCCCCCCGTCCGACTGCTCAAGTAGTCAACATTTTCCTCCCCCAGTTTCTCTCACTTAGGCGCATGCTGTTCTTCCACGTGGATCTTACCTTTTCTCCCTTTCGTGTTTCATTTTCTCTCATTCCATTTCCCTTTTCTCTTTTCAATCGCTCAAACTCTCTCTAGCCCTCTTTCTTCTTTCTCCTCTTCTGATCTCGCTCTCTCTCTTTCTCTCTTTCTATCTCTCTCTGTGTTGACCATCATATTTTCTTTTCCTTTACCTCTCTTCTACGATCCCTCCACCGCTCTTTTTCCTTTCCATCTTCTATCCCTCTCTCTTAAATTCTCTCTTACCTTTTTCACTCATTCTCTGTCACCCTTTCACTCTTCCTCCAATCAGCTTTCTCTCATGGGTAATCTTTTGACTTCTCCTTCATTTCTCGTAATCACTCTCATTTTTTCCTCTTCTGATCCCTCTCTCTCTCTCTCTCTCTCTCTCTCTCTCTCTATCTCTCTATCTCTCTCTCTCTCTCTCTCTCTCAGTTGGCCATCATATTTTCTTTTCCTCTACCACTCTTCTATGATCCCTCTACTGCTCTTTTTTGTTTCCATCTTCAATCCCTCTCTCTCTTAAATTCTCTCTTAAATTTTTCACTTAATCACTCTCATTCTCTTGTGTCTCTTCCACTCACTATCTCTCTCTATGTGTTTCCTTATATTAGTCTTCTCTAGTCAATTGATCTCTTTATCCTCTCTCTTGTTTGCGTCCTATAATCCTTGTGGATCGACCTAGAAAGCTATACGCCTTAATTATCTTCATCTAGTCTTATTTTTTTTATTTTCAATAGTAAATTTGTTGGGCTAGAATGAAAAATGACCCTAAGCCTAAAAATTGACATTCTTTGTCTTGATCATTTTCTAGAGTAGTCGTGTAGGGTTGATTTGACCAATGGGTTGCGCAATAATAGGAGAAATTCTCTAATGCATCCAAGTTAGTGTTTCCGATTTAAGCTGAAACCACATAGGATAAGTAGGAGACATTATGTTGAGCAAGGGGCAGGTCAAATGATGCAGAAGACTGTAGACTTGAAGAAAATCCTCAAAACCAGATGCCCATGAACCATAATTGAGACCGTCAAAGCTATAAGCCCGTCAAGTCATGGAAGGTATGATGAAATGACAAGCTTGTGATATTGGATCAATAGACAAAGGACGTGGAATTACAGAACAAGGAGGCACGATTAATAGCATAATAGAGTGGGGCATGTTAGCCAACATTAGGCCTCTAATACAAGAACCAATGGAGATTTAGTAAGAGTGATGTAGGATGTTTCAAAAACTTCAACTATGAAAATATCTATAAGTGGATTATGAATGAAGGACGAATGATTCTAATGTGAATTCATGAAGTGATAAAACTTTAAACCAATCCTACAATATGCAAGAATATCTAGGGAAGATATCACTATGGATTAAAACTTATCTTAATACTAATTTAGATAGTAGTTATGAGATTGAGAAGCGATATCATGAATCAATCTAAGTTGGACTTATTGATATAGAATTTTGAACTCTTGATTACCATGAAGGTTTAGAGGATGAGTACCTAGGATGAGACGTGAAGTCAATGCCTTTGAATTCACCACAAGATCTAGATTATCCTTGAATTGCTCCATTACTTTGAGATGGATGAAAGGGACAGCAAGGAGCAAGAATATATGAGGAGGATAGAACTCGGATTTGAGAGAGACGGGAGTGAGGAGGGAACACAGAAAGAACACGGACACGAATCTCCAATTAAGGAAACCAATTTCATTTCAAAATAACATCCATGATTGTTTTACGGATTACGGATTATCTCAACACGAGAACACAAGGGTTCCAAGTGAACCTAGGTATGAACTAAGGAAGAGAACTCATTCTCAACCGCAACAAAATAACATACTCCTCCTTATTCACATGTTTGAGAAATTATCCATTCATGAAATGAATGAAGAAGGCCTCTCTAAAACATTGAAAGAGAGTGTAGATCCAAAGGGAATTATCTTCCCTCCTCCTCCATTTATATACTGATCTAATGATTGACTTGGTCATATGAAGTTAAACCGTTTTCCCTCAAACACTTAGAATTCCATATTTGGACCAAGTCAACCATCCTTAAACCTTGATATAGGTTCCTTTATAAATCCAGCTCCCACCACAATATCATAGGTACCTTTGTGTGAATAAATTATCTCAATGTCAATAGGAAACATCTTTGTTTTAAATTCCCTTAATTCTTTGATCAACCACCTCTAGTTAGAAGCATAGGAGAGATCCATATTTTAGTAGCTCGCGGAAGTGAATATCTTTGGGTTCTACATAAAGTCAAAAGCCCATACATGAATAAAATTGAAGTCAAGGCCTGGTCAAAGTGCTTATGATGACAATTCAGCATGAAGGAAGCTACAATCAAGGAGTGAAGTCACAAAGTTAGACCATAACTACCTCCTACTTTAAGCAAGACCTCCACGGTTGTGGAGAATATGAAGACTTGGTCTGATATCAATAAACCAATGAAGTAACCATCATTATAACCACCACAACCACCAAGATTACCATAAGATCAACGTGATTCCACATCTCATTCTTCTGCAATCATTGGAGCATTGAAAACACATGAAGCAATCCACGAAAGATGATGTGGGATATTTTGAGAAAATGATATGTATGAAGATGATGGTGTAAGTATGAATATGTGAGGAAGAGATGAATGAATTATAAAAATAATATATAATGATATTAATTATGAAATAATCCTACAGATTTATGATGGACCTATGAATGACATCAGTGAGGAATAAATGTATGATTCAGAGATTATATCGTGGGAGGATAATTCGGAAATATGATAAGAATAATGATGATGAAGGTTAAGTATACCAAGAGAAGATAATAGGATGAGAAGATGAAATGTATTACTTAATGAATAGGAGTGATTCCTATTATAATTCTATAATGTGGAGAGGATATAAGATTGAGAATATGAAGGATTAAAAATATATATATCAGTGAATATATGAAGAAGGATAATTTGGATAGATGAATGTAAGAATAATGAGATGATTAATATTGTGAAGAGAAGAAATATGGATAAGAGATTAATTGGTTTATGTAATGAAGAAGATGACTTGGGGATTATCTTAAGATGATTTCGGATAATAGTTATAAGAAGGAGAATAGATAGGAAGAGGAGTTAATGTTGGACTTATGGATCTATTAATTGAACTATTATTCACGGTAAGATAGGAGAGGATGATACCTTAATTTGACGTGAAGTTGATGCCTTTGAGATCACCAAACGGTCCAAGATTTCCTCTGTTTGCTTCTTAACTTGAGATGGATGAAAGAGGACAGTAGTGGAGGGAGAAAAGATAGGAAGATAGAACTCGGGATGAAGTTTATGGAAAGGAGAATGGATGACGATGAACACGATGAACACAGTAGCAAACGATTTCATATATCAATTAATGGGCCGTAGAGGGAAAGGGCCCACTGTCAGGCCCACTAACCCACACCTTAACATACTCATAGAAAGAAATAAGGTTCACAAACAAGGATGGGCTTCACAAATGGGATCCCGAAAAGGGAAGAACCCACCCGGAAGCCTAAAAGGGAGAGAAGAAATAAACGAGGACCCGCTTAAACACATGAGGGTCAAAAGTTCATAATAAAGAAATAAAGAAATAAAGATAAGCGGATAGATGCGCGCGCACAAACGGGCTCCTCCGGCGCCGTGGTATCGTATCTTGGTGGCGACGGGGGTCGTACGCCACCACACTTCCTATAAAGGTGAAAAGGCTCGATTAACTTCCTAAATAGGTGATTGGCGAGATGAATTTGCGAGATTATTGAAAACACACAATGCAAGATAAAAATTTCTCTAAACTCACCAATTTGAAGTTTTTATTAAGAGGTGATTCGTATATTGGTGAATAAGGGTCGAATCCATGGAGAAATAGGGAAACTTTTAGGTATTCTTCAAATTTGATCAAATCAGAGAAGTAATTGAGGTGAGAAATTAGGTATTTTGGTAGAGTTGGAAAGAATACTCGAAGAAGAATCCAAAAAATTAAAAATCACTCGATTTGGATCACTATTCGTAGAGAAATCAAGGAACAAAATCTAGAGAGAGAAATCGATCACTAAGAGAGAAAAGACAAGGAAAATATGTAAAATTCGAGTAATCTGCAATTCAAAATTGAAATCTAATGATATAGGACGAAACGTTAGGGAGAAAACACATAATCTAACCCAAAATCGTGCTCGAAATGATCCAATTCATTGTAAGATCAAGGCTTTTCATTCCGCATTTCAAAAAATAAAAATTCGATATTCAAGAGACGAATTCTCTCGATTCTCTCAATAAAACCTCACTTTGAAACACTCCTTGAACGCGGAAATCAGTCTAGAAGAGGAGGAAAGCAAGATATTCAAGGATTGAGATGTCTAAATAGTCTGATTGCTTGAAAAATCCGAGAATACATTTTTCTTCAAAGATAGAGTATAAATAGAGTTGAAATTGAGTGTGACTATTTCATCATCTCTTCATCTTCGATCAATGGTCGTGATTAATCCATAGGAGACAAATCCCCATCATTAAGTCCTAGCTGTTGGATCCTCAATGGAGAATCCACATTACGTCGCGGCGTCACGTGAAGATCATTTGCCGCATAACAGTAACCATTTGATCTTCATCGAACGCTTGAAATGATGTCAGGCATCCATGGAAGTCCATTGGGCGCATATAATCTTAGTCGTTATAACTCCTTAGATGAACGACTGAGATTAAAACAATTTATTAACACAAATTTTCGCCCCAAAAGAGTGAGTCGTGCACCTCTTCGAGTAAATAAAAATCAAGGGCTAAGATTAAGTGTTTCCGTTTCGCGTCAATCAGACGCTTGATCATATGCAATCTTAACATGCAAAAATATGATTATTAATGCAAATTAAGGCATAAAACATTCTTTTTTATGCATGTTATCATACTTTGAGTGCATATCTATCATTTCATGCAAATTTAAGTTATAATCTCAAAATGCACTCTTTTAGGGATAATTATGCATTTTTAAGAATATATTTTTAAACTATATTATTCTCATCTATAT
>CM044116.1:11665827-11687664 GCA_024174645.1 Lemna minuta
AAAGTCAACTAAGGTAATTCCTTTTTTTTCACTCTTCTTTTCTTCCTCTTCTTAAACCTTCATGCATTCACTTAAGTCCTGAAATATTTAAAACTAAAATTTTAGATCAAACATAAGTGGTTAGACCCTTGAAAGGGTTAAATACACTTAAAACACATAAGAATGCTCAATTGATAAAATATATGAAATTAAGTTATTTGGCCTTAAATTGAAGAAAATTTCATTTTAAGATGATAACATGCATCACATAGATCAAAATTACGTATTAATAATAGTTAATTATGATGAAAATTAGAGTTAAATTTGCATGTTCTTAATCATCCAATCCATATTGGTATATTGAATGGCTTAGAGGTCAAATCACCAATTAAACGATTGCAGTCTAGAACTTCCTTGCATATCAATTTCAATTATTTTCCTGTAAAAATTACAAATATCCATGCCAAGAAAACTAAAACAAAAATTCACACAAGAAAATGTCCCAACTCTCTTGTATGTAAGTTTGCAGATGTAGATTCTTCCAAATTTTCAAAACAAATTATAAAACCTTTAAATGATCCCTTTGTCGTATAAATTAGCATACTTCAAGGGTTAAGTACGAGGAGAAGAGATTAGGTCATATGAGATATTATTTTCAATAAAAGGCTAATTCAAATCAATGCATGTGATGTACTCAAGAAGATTTAGACATATAAGATAAACATGGTAACACTATTTCTTTATGTATTTCTCTATTGTTATCAAATACCAATCTCATGGAGTAAATTTCATGGCCACATTGTCTAGAAACCTCTATGAGCGATTGATTAATACTTTGCCTTTACACTCAAATTGAAAACATTGTTTTGCTTTGACATCATGAATTTTGCATGTGCAAATTCATGATTCTTTAATATTTTTAAAGTATAATTCTCATATCATCACGCATGTTATCATGTTTTGATGACATTTTTGCACTCATCACGTTATCTCTCCCATTAGTTTATTTTGTAATAAATTAGGGTTTATTGGATACATGATTGAGGTTTGATTCCTTTAAAGGTCAAACACATCTCAATAAATGAAATTTGTGTGAGTTTCATCTCATAGGCCGAGAGTGAAGAATGAGAGGGATAAAGAGTAGAAGAAGATAAATCAAACTAAATGTAATTAAGAAACATTTTATCTCTTGAAATTCAGATTTCATAGGATAAATAAAGAGGAAGTGATGAGGATCAAAATAACAAAACTTTCAACCCAACAATGTGATGGATATTATGTGGCCTGCAAGCCAATCACACTTTCATCTTTTGTTTATATTCATTGAAATAAAATTTTATTTATTGTCATTCTTGTGTGATGTTTGCAATGAAGTCCATAAACATATGCAATGATCAAGTGAATTATGATGAGATCATAATACAGTGATCGCTGGTCTTTAAACATATGTTCTAAATATTCCTATTCGTGGGATATTCGAGAAGGACATCGAATTATCCATAAATATAAGCACTATCTGATCTGACTCATATAATGAGTATGACTGATCTTATATCCATCGGTGTTGAGACACCAAAGATAGATAGTGGGTGCTCTTTGGAGAAAGAGTTCACTGAATTGATCCGTATGAATCCCTGAATTGTATTATGCCAAATTGTTAATCACGTTGATTCATGTCACAATTGTGCATGTGGTCTCTTCACATGAGACACCATAGATATCTTATGGATAGATGATCGTGTTTAGTCTATGATTTACGAATCCCTAGTCACGCGATCTCATATAATGATCTAACTCATATAATGAGTATGACTGATCTTATGGCCATCTGTGTTGAGACACCAAAGATAGATATTGGGTGCTCTTTGGAGAAAGAGTTCACTGAATTGATCCGTATGAATCCCTGAATGGTATTATGCCAAATTGTTAATCACGTTGATTCATGTCACAATTGTGCATGTGGTCTCTTCACATGAGACACCATAGATATCTTATGGATAGATGATCGTGTTTAGTCTATGATTTACGAATCCCTAGTCACGCGATCTCATATAATGATCTAACTCATATAATGAGTATGACTGATCTTATGGCCATCGGTGTTGAGACACCAAAGATAGATATTGGGTGCTCTTTGGAGAAAGAGTTCATTGAATTGATCCGTATGAATCCCTGAATGGTATTATGCCAAATTTTTAATCACGTTGATTCATGTCACAATTGTGTATGTGTTCTTTTGACCTGAGACACCATAGATATCTTATGGATAGATGATCGTGTTTTATCTATGATTTACGAATCCCTAGTCACGCGATCTCATATAATGATCTGACTCATATAATGAGTATGACTGATCTTATGGCCATCGGTGTTGAGACACCAAAGATAGATATTGGGTGCTCTTTGGAGAAAGAGTTCACTGAATTGATCCGTATGAATCCCTGAATGGTATTATGCCAAATTGTTAATCACGTTGATTCATGTCACAATTGTGTATGTGGTTTTTTGACCTGAGACACCATAGACATCTTATGGATAAATGATCGTGTTTTATTTATGATTTACGAATCCGTAGTCACGCGATCTCATATAATGATCTAACTCATATAATGAGTATGACTAATCTTATGGCCATCGGTTTTGAGACACCAAAGATAGATAGTGGGTGCTCTTTGGAGAAAGAGTTCACTGAATTGATCCGTATGAATCCCTGAATGGTATTATGCCAAATTAATAATCACGTTGATTCATGTCACAATTGTGTATGTGGTATCTTGACATGAGACACCATAGATATCTTATGTATAGATGATCGTGTTTTATCTATGATTTACGAATCCCTAGTCACGCGATCTCATATAATGATATAACTCATATAATGAGTATAACTGATATTATGGCCATCGGTGTTGAGACACCAAAGATAGATATTGGGTGCTCTTTGGAGAAATAATTCACTGAATTGATACGCATGAATCCCTGAATGGTATTATACCAAATTGTTAATCACGTTGATTCATGTCACAATTGTGTATGTGGTTTTTTGACCTGAGACACAATAGACATCTTATGGATAAATGATCGTGTTTTATCTATGATTTACGAATCCCTAGTCACGCGATCTCATATAATGATCTAACTCATATAATGAGTATGACTGATCTTATGTCCATCAGTGTTGAGACACCAAAGATAGATATTGGGTGCTCTTTGGAGAAAGAGTTCACTGAATTGATCCGTATGAATCCCTGAATGGTATTATGCCAAATTGTTAATCACGTTGATTCATGTCACAATTGTGCATGTGGTCTCTTGACATGAGACACCATAAATATCTTATGGATAGATGATCGTGTTTTATCTATGATTTACGAATCCCTTGTCACGCGATATCATATAATGATCTAACTCATATAATGAGTATGACTGATCTTATGGCGATCGGTGTTGAGACACCAAAGATAGATATTGGATGCTCTTTGGAATAAGAGTTCATTGAATTGATCCGTATGAATCCTTGAATGGTATTATGCCAAATTGTTAATCACGTTGATTGATGTCACAATTGTGTATGTGGTTTTTTGACCTGAGACACCATAGACATATCATAGATAAATGATCGTGTTTTATCTATGATTTACGAATCCCTAGTCACGCGATCTCATATAATGATATAACTCATATAATGAGTATGACTGATCTTATGGCCATCGGTGTTGAGACACCAAAGATAGATATTGGGTGCTCTTTGGAGAAAGAGTTCACTGAATTGATCCGTATGAATCCCTGAATGGTATTATGCCAAATTTTTAATCACGTTGATTCATGTCACAATTGTGTATGTGGTCTTTTGACCTGAGACACCATAGATATCTTATGGATAGATGATCGTGTTTTATCTATGATTTACGAATCCCTAGTCACGCGATCTCATATAATGATCTAACTCATATAATGAGTATGACTGATCTTATGGCCATCGGTGTTGAGACACCAAAGATAGATATTGGGTGCTCTTTGGAAAAAGAGTTCACTGAATTGATTCGTATGAATCCCTGAATGGTATTATGCCAAATTGTTAATCACGTTGATTCATCTCACAATTGTGTATGTGGTCTCTTGACATGAGACACCATAGATATCTTATGGATAGATGATCGTGTTTTATCTATGATTTACGAATCCCTAGTCACGTGATCTCATATAATGATCTAACTCATATAATGAGTATGACTGATCTTATAGCCATCAGTGTTGAGATAACAAAGATAGATATTGGGTGCTCTTTGGAGAAAGAGTTCACTGAATTGATCCGTATGGATCCCTGAATGGTATTATGCCAAATTTTTAATCACGTTGATTCATGTCACAATTGTGTATGTGGTCTTTTGACCTGAGACACCATAGATATCTTATGGATAGATGATCGTGTTTTATCTATGATTTACGAATCCCTAGTCACGCGATCTCATATAATGATCTGACTCATATAATGAGTATGACTGATCTTATGGCCATCGGTGTTGAGACACCAAAGATAGATATTGGGTGCTCTTTGGAGAAAGAGTTCACTGAATT
Organism: Lemna minuta; assembly: GCA_024174645.1. Taxonomy (NCBI): domain Eukaryota; kingdom Viridiplantae; phylum Streptophyta; class Magnoliopsida; order Alismatales; family Araceae; genus Lemna; species Lemna minuta. The sequence continues at coordinate 11,670,385 of CM044116.1, forward strand.
GATCCGTATGAATCCCTAAATGGTATTATGCCAAATTGTTAATCGCGTTGATTCATGTCACAATTGTGTATGTGGTCCTTTGACTTGAGACAACATAGATATCTTATGGATAGATGATCGTGTTTTATCTATGATTTACGAATCCCTAGTCACGCGATCTCATATAATGATCTAACTCATATAATGAGTATGACTGATCTTATGGCCATCGGTGTTGAGACACCAAAGATAGATATTGGGTGCTCTTTGGAGAAAGAGTTCACTGAATTGATTCGTATGAATCCCTGAATGGTATTATGCCAAATTTTTAATCACGTTGATTCATGTCACAATTGTGTATGTGGTCTTTTGACCTGAGACACCATAGACATCTTATGGATAGATGATCGTGTTTTATCTATGATTTACGAATCCCTAGTCACGCGATCTCATATAATGATCTGACTCATATAATGAGTATGACTGATCTTATGGCCATCGGTGTTGAGACACCAAAGATAGATATTGGGTGCTCTTTGGAGAAAGAGTTCACTGAATTGATCCGTATGAATCCCTGAATGGTATTATGCCAAATTGTTAATCACGTTGATTCATGTCACAATTGTGTATGTGGTTTTTTGACCTGAGACACCATAGACATCTTATGAATAAATGATCGTGTTTTATCTATGATTTACGAATCCCTAGTCACGCGATCTCATATAATGATCTGACTCATATAATGAGTATGACTGATCTTATGGCCATCGGTGTTGAGACAACAAAGATAGATATTGGGTGCTCTTTGGAGAAAGAGTTCATTGAATTGATCCGTATGAATCCCTGAATGGTATTATGCCAAATTTTTAATCACGTTGATTCATGTCACAATTGTGTATGTGGTTTTTTGACTTGAGACACCATAGACATCTTATGGATAGATGATCGTGTTTTATCTATGATTTACGAATCCCTAGTCACGCGATCTCCAAAACGTCATAGATTGGATACGACATGAAGTCATCAAAGGTGATTTAGTGGTTAAGATGGGATCATCCGCCTTCGGTATATGAGGAGATCAACTCAAGGAATGAGAGGCGGTTAAATCCTTGGTCAAGGTAGTGGAAATATTAGAGAAGTTGTTCTCAATGATTTCCTACTCGCATTAGTACTAAATTGAGTGATCGACTAGGATTGAGTACTCGCATCAGTACAATTAATCATACCCTAAGTCATTCATGAGTCTCGTGTGGATGAAGGATTATACGTACATGATAACCAATGACGACAGGATTCCATCAAAGAGTTCTAATATACTCCATATCTCCCAGAGCACGTAGTATAGCTTGACACCCATGGGGTTGGCGACTCAACCTGTCGATTGGATTAAATCGATCCTTAGTCAATTATCTATGCGTTGATATAGTTAATTGACAAGGAAGACCAATAAGTGTAATTGGGTTGATAGAGTCATTAACTGGTGAAATATATGGACCTAGAGGGTCACACACATAAGGTCAAAGGACGTCGGTGGATATAGACATAATAATAAAGGGTTTTTATGAAAATTTCACATTCCTAAAGTCTATAAATAGGGGGAGAACAACCATAATAGTGGTGCCCATGCAAGCCTAGTGGAACTTCTCCTCTTTCTTCTCTTCCTCTCGTGGTGGCGAGTGTTCAAGAGGAGATTATACCATCTGGAGACTGTGTAGATACTGCTAGAGGATAGACGCTTAAACGATTGAAGAAATCTTTCAAATGATCAATGTAAGTATGAATTTTATTATATACTGGATGATAGGATCACCTAGAATGGATGATGAGATCATCTATTCTTGGTGATTCAACTTTGTTGAATGTTTTGATTCAACACCTTCCGTTGCAATCATTGTTTTGCTCGAAAACTTGAAGAGCTTGTCAAGCCTCAAATCCCATCACAATGAGATTTCTACAAAAATATATGAGCATTTTAATTTTAGAATTTCTTTTCTAGAGTTTCCTTATTTTTGTCATTTTTTAATTTTTTAAGATTTTTTCTTTTTCTAGATTAATCTATATTGTGTCAACATTTTTTCATGCTTTTCAAATCATTTTTTTTATTTCCGCAATTGACATATCAACATGACATGATAGCATGCACACGTGGCATGACAAGGCCATACTAACAAAGCGAGACCAAGTGGTCATTAAATACACACGGTCACGTGTCAAAACAAAGTCCAAACTTACCAATTTAATGAAATTAATTCAAATTGAGGGGTATATTGGTAAATATGGGTTGAATCCATAGGGAATTAGGGAAATTCTTGATGATCTCTTCGAATTTGATCAAATCACATGATGAATCGGTGATAGAAATTGGGAAAAATGGTATTTTATGAAAGAGGACTTGAAGATGAATCAACGAAATCAAAAATCAATGAATTTGACTTTGATTTCGCAGAGAAATTGAAGATTGAAGAGAGGGGTATTTTCTGAAAATCGTAAGAACAAAATTACCCAAATTAAGGCTGAAATTAAACTAAATTACGATTTAAAAAAAAATTAAACTCTAAAGAAACATAGATTAAGATAAAACACGATCCCTAACCCAGAATTGCAATCGAAGTGATCCAATTAATCGCCGAAATCAAGGATATTCATCAAAAATCCAAAAATCACGATTTGTGGAGTTCAAGCGTCAATTTCTTCCTCTTTGATCGTCGAAATCTTGATCTTAAGCACCCCTCCAATGTGGAAATGAGTCTAGAAGCAAGTGGGATCAAGAGATTTGGTGTCTAAACATTTTGATTTACTTGAATTTGTCTTGAATCCCTTACAATCTCGAGAACATCTCAATTTATACGCAATTTTGGTATAATCGTCCGATGAAACGCATCAACAGCTCTGATGAAATGCAAATCATTACCATTAAGTCGTTGCTGTTGGATCGCGATCGGACGCATCATATGAAGCCACGTCGCATGCGTTATAAAACGCATCAGAAACGCACGCCGTTGGATCACGATCAGACGCATCAGATGCATTTTTCATCGGTTTAATCTCGAGCGTTATAACTCTTGGCGATCAACGGTCGAGATTAAGGCGCATCCGTTGAGCCTGATTTCGCCACGTTTCACTTAAGTGAAGATTAATGATTGAGATTTCATGCGCGATCGGTTGTTCTTACGCTGCCACGTCGCCTCCTCTCCTCGATCATTGATAGCAATCTGATCATACGGTCCAGATCATGCCATGTCACCTGCGCATTAATAAAATTTGGAATTAAAATTTTAATTCCGAAAAATCCTTAGAAACTTATTAAAAATTCAGAAAAATTCAAGAAAAACCCCAAAAATTAGAAAATTCCTAACTTTCAAAATATAACTCCAAATTAATCCAAATTTCTTTCATTTGATCAGAAATTTAATTATCTATCATTCTAAAAAGTCAAATTTAATAAATAACAAGAGATTTAATTTATATTTCAAAAATATATTCATTTCTTTAAGATTTTAACTTTAGAAAATTAAATGGATGTTTATAAAAATGATTTCTCTCATTATTTGACTTTAAAAACCACTTATAATCTCAAGTAAAGATGGGTAATAAATTATTTTTCTTTAATTCATCATAATCAACCGTAAATTAAAGTATTTTGAGATTATAATGATTTTTTCTTGGAATGATTGATAAATACTCATAAATATGATAACATGCATCGGAATGAAATCTTTTATGCCTTAATATGCATTAATAATAATGTATTATCATGTCTAATTAGCATGTTATCACATACAATGCACAATCAATAGTTGAGTGGCATGATCAGGGGACTATTCAGTGGATAATGATGTTCATTAGAATAACACACTAATTAAATGATATTAATGGGCCTTTGTTTCAGACTTAAATATTTTTTATATTTTCAATGTGAGGCTAATGGGGTTATTTTTTATGGGGACACGTGGCGGCATCAAAATGGTCCAATTCATAGCACTGATTGGAGCATTGATGAGTTCCACGAGATTCCATGGAATGGTTCCACAAGATTGAACCTTTTGCGTGATGAGTTGGAGCCTGCCATGTGGCTAACTCTAGAGTGCTTGATGGTGTCCCGTGCAATCAACAGAGTGTAGAGTGATACATAGTACAATCATATTGATTGTGACCTTGATAAGAGGCGATTGGAAGGTGTTCACTCCGACTTTGTTTAGAAATTCAAGGGCAAATCATAGACTGCTGAGTGGTGCAATCTTGGATATTACAATTTGAACTAATTCAACCCGATGACTAGCAATAAAGCAAGAATCATTTAGGGTGAGATAAATGACAAGAAATTATCCAAATGAAAATCATGACATCTCTTGATCTAAACAGAGTTTGGCAATAAAATTGTATTGGTAGAATTCTCATTATTGTGGCTGATTTAAAGATAGGCAAATAAAATACGGTTTTCATTATTTTGTTAGATACTTGTAGTATTGGCTAATCGAAGGAAAGAGAGGACCGTAAAAACGTCCAGCATCAATAGAATATCATTTTTAGTGAATTAATTGTCTTTTCTATTCATTCTTTGTGTTAGATGCAAGCCGCCAAGCTCAGGCGAGATATACGAGCTCTGGAATGTATGATTGATAAGAGAGCATCGCTAGAGTGAGTTCTTGATTGCAAATCTTTAGATGAAGATGATTTCCTTTCAATCTAGGACCATGATTCCATATTTTCAATTGCTAAATCTCAGTTTTCAACACAATTTTTTGGCTCTATTAAGAATTGTAAATTTTATAGGAGATTTTGAAGTGCTCAATTGGATCATTGCATCTTACATATTCTTCTCACTTCCATTGATCTGTTCTTCTTTTTTCATAAAAACTTAGAAAAATAACTCTAATTTATTTTTATTTTCTAACCTTTCTTCCCAAGGATTCAACCTCAACTGATCATTGTTCTAACTTTAAGATTAATTTCAAAGAGTTGGGTATAATTTTTTATACATCAATTTGCATTTTCAATGATTATGATTTTGTGCTTATCATGCTTCTTGTTAATCTATGTGATTGATATGTCATCCCAGTAGCCCAAATATAGGGATGGGAAAATCAGATTAGCCAATCGAAAAATTTTCAATGTCCAGTCTAATCAACATATGATATACATAAATACATAGTTATTGAAACCACAAAATTGTAAATCAAATAAAATGACGCAACTCTTTAAAATTTGTTTCAAAGTTAGAATATATGATTTGAGGTCAAATTCATAAAGAGGAAGATAATTAGATCTAGATCAAGATTTTTTTAATGTTTTTTTTAGAGAAAAGGAATGAGATTGACAAAAAAAAGTGAGAAGGATGTGAACGATGTGATGATCCAATCCAAAATATCCTAAATTGCTTTTGAAGATCAAGATTATCATGATCACAGTTGGTAGTAATGATTAATGATGAATTAGAAACTAATAATGGAGAAGTACGGTCCAAGATTGAAAAAAAAAACTTCTTAAACCATGAAGTCAAGATCAATAACTCAAGCCAGAAATACTACCTCTTCAATCATTTGTTTGAGAGCCCATAAATCTTGCCTTGGCAAGGCGACTTGCATATAAAACGAAGAATGAAAAAAAGGGAAGAAACTCTCTTTAATTGATGTTTCGTACATGAAAGATGATTGATCAGTTCTCTCCTTATATGGCAACCCAATGCTAGAAGCAAACAAGTAAAACGTTCCAAACCCTTGGTCCATATATTGTGCAAGTTAGTAATTCTATAGACCCAATAACATTTATTGGTTAACCTTATCAATTACCTATAATAATTTATAGATTACATAGTCAAGGATTATGTAAGCGAATCAACAAGTTGAGTTGCTAGCACATTAGGTGCCAAGATACACCACATGCTCTAAGAGATATGGAGAGTATAAGCCCTCTCTTATAGAACCTTGTTATAATTTTTATCATGTATTTATGAACTTGAATTTATGATATAGTCATGAATGAATTAGGGTATTGTAAACTATCACTTAGTTAGTACTAATATATGGAAAAAATCATCGAGAACACTTGGGATATTTCCGCAAACTCAACTTAGGATTTAACAACATCTTATTCATTGAGACACTCTCCTCTTACATTGATGGCAGACAATCTCATCTTGAGCACACTATCATCGTCAAGGACACCTAATATCTAAAAGATTTTAGGATGCAAAAAACTTGAAGTTTGGGGTAAGATAAGGATATTAGGTCCAAGAGAGGGTTTTGGCCAAGTCAAGGGAGATTTTCTAAGGATTTGAAGGATTAAGGGGTGGCTCCCTCATCTTCATGGGCATTATCTTCTTCATTTCTTCAAAGTCCTTGGACATGCACATGTCTTAGACTGATAGATTTTCCAATTTCTTAGTCAAGATCAGCATATTGTTCACTTGATATGGATGACTTATGATCCTTACATTTCTCCTTAAGTCGTATTGACTTGCTGCTTCATTATTTGTTGAATTGTACCCACCTCATTCTTGTCCTTCCAAAAAACTATCTATATGTCTGTGTGTGTATGTACATAGATCTAGACTAAATTTAGATTTAGAAGAAAATGCCTATCATACTCATTATATCAACGCCTCGTATTTCTCAATAATCCCATTACATCCATCTTGCCATCATAAGTATTTATTCTCTCTAGAGAACTCCAATCTTGTTATTTGGGCAAGCAGACCTATGGTTGATCTTGCCTCAAAGGCTTGGCCTGGTTAGATCATCCAATCCATATTGGTATGTTAAATTTCTTGGAGGTCAAATCACCAACACTAAATTTTATCTATTATCATTTCCTCTAGAAGATATGGGATTAAAACATACGATTGAAATCTAGAACTTCCTTGCAGATAAATTCAATCATTTTTATACAACATCATTCAAGAAAATAATCTTTTATTTGAGACTCAACAAAAATTTTGAATTGTGAAACAAGCAAATGATGACATGAACTCTTCGGAAGGGAGAGAGACTTATATATAAAATCTTCAATAGGCTTAACGTAAATTTTTCTATAAAAATTACAATTATGCATGCCAAGGAAACTAAAACAAAAATGCACACAAGAAAATGTCCCAACTCTCTTGTATTTAAGAGTGTAGATATAGATTCTTCCAAATTTTCAAACGAAATTATAAAACCTTTTAATGATCCCTTTGATGTATAAATTAGCACAGTTCAATGTTTAAGTACGAGGAGAAGAGATTAGGTCATATGAGATATTATTTTCAATAAAAGGCTAATTCAAATCAATGCATGTGATGTACTCAAGAAGATTTATACATATAAGAGAAACATGGTAACACTATTTCTTTATGTATTTCTCTATTGTTATCAAATACCAATCTCATGGAGTAAATTTCATGGCCACATTGTCTAGAAACCTCTATGAGCGATTGATTAATACTTTGCCTTTACACTCAAATTGAAAACATTGTTTTGCTTTGACATCATGCATTTTGCATGTACAAATTCATGATTCTTTAATATTTTTGAAGTATAATTCTCATATCATCACGCATGTTATCATGTTTTGATGACATTTTTGCACTCATCACGTTATCTCTCCCATTAGTTTATTTTGTAATAAATTAGTGTTTATTGGATACATGATTGAGGTTTGATTCCTTTAAAGGTCAAACACATATCAATTAATGACATTTGTGTGAGTTTCATCTCATAGACCGAGAGTAAAGAATGAGAGGGATAAAGATGAGAAGAAGATAAAGCAAACTAAATGTAATTAAGAAACATTTTATCTCTTCAAATTCAAATTTCATATGATAAATAAAGGGGATGTGAGGAGGATCAAAATAGCAAAAATTTCAACCCAACAATGAGTTTTCTACGAAAAGATATGAGCATTTTAATTTTAGAAATTTTTTCTAGAGTTTTCTTGTTTTTGTCATTTCTTTTGAATATTTTGATTTTTTTTGTTTTCCTAGATTAATCCATATTTTGTAAACATTTTTTCATGCCTTCCAAATCATTTTTTTTCATTTTCTTGGTTGACATATCAACTTCAAATGATAGCATGCACACGTGGCATGACATGGCCATACATTGCACAATCAAGAGTCGAGTGCCATAATTAGGGGACTATTCAGTGGATAATGATGTCCATTAGAAAAGCACGCCAATTAAATGATCTTAATGGGCCTTTGTTTTAGACTTAAATAGTTTTTGTATATTTTAAATGCGAGACTAATGGGGTTATTTTTTATGGGGACACGTGGCAGCATCAGAATGGTCCAATTCACAGCACCAATCGGAGCATTGATGAGTTCAACGAGATTCCATGGAATGGTTTCACAAGATTGTCCCTTCTGCGTGATGAGTTGGAGCCAGCCATGTGGCTAACTGTAGAGTGCTCGATGGTGTCCCATGCGATCAACAAAGTGTAGCGTGACACATGGCACAATCGCATTCATTGTGACCTTGATAAGAGGCAATTGGAAGGTGTTCACTCAGACTTTCTTCAGAAATTTCAGGGAAAATCATACGCTGCTGAGGGGTGCAATCTTGGCTATTTCAATCTTGGTCTAATTCAACCCAATGACTAGCAATAAAGCAAGAATCATGTAAGGTGAGGTAAATGACCAGAAATTCACCAAATGAACATCATGATTATCTATTAATCTAAATAGAGTTTGGCATTAAAATTTTATTGGTCGAATGCTCACTACTATGACTGATTTATAGATAGGGATACTGAAATAGGTTTCCAATATTTCTTTATATGCTTCTAGTATTGGCTAATCAAAGGAAAGAGAGCACCAATCGATCGTCCATCATGTATGGAATATCATTTTAGTGAGTTTATTCTCTTTTCTATCATTCTTTGTGTTAGATGCAAGCCACCAAGCTCAAAATTTTTTTGGCTCTATCAAGAATTTGTAAATTTTCTAGGAGATTTCGAAGTGCTTAATTGGATAATTGCATCTTACATATTCTTCTCACTTCCATTAATCTCTTCTGATTTCTTCATCAAAAACTTAAAAAACAAAAAACTCTAATTTCTTTCTTTTTCTAACCCTTCTTCCTAAGGATTCGACCTCAACTGACCACTGTTCTAACTTTAAGATTAATTTAAAAGAGTTGGGTAGAATTTTTGATACATGAATTTGCATTTTCAACGATTATGATTTTATGCTTATCATGCTTCTTGTTAATGATGGAGAATTATCCCAAAACATGAACCCAAGGGTTCCAAGTGGACCTAAATATAACTTAAGGAAGAGATCTCATCCTCAACAAGAAACTATACTCCTCCTTACTCATGAGTTTGAGAAACTCACCATCCACTAAGTGAATGAAGAAAGACCTCTCTAAAACATTGAAAGAGAGTGTAGATCCTAAGGGAATTATCTTCCCTCCTCCAATTACATACTGATCCAAAGATTGACTTGGTCAAAAGAAATAAAACTCTTATCCTTAGATAATTAGAATCCCTTGAATGGACCAAGTCAACCACCTTCTACCTTGATATAGGTTCCTAATTGCCAAACCATATCCACTATATCATAGGTACCTTGTATAGTTACGAATAATGATCTCAAGAAACATCAATAGGAACACCGTTGTTTTACACTCCCTTCTTTCTTTGAAAACCACCTCTAACTAGAAATTCTAGAAGAGATCTATTACTTATGGAAGGAACTATCTTCTTATTCTACTCTACGACAAGCATGAAGAATCTTCCATTAAGAAGTCTATCCAAGGATCAATCTCCTAACTATCCAAGACTTATATGAAGACAATTCAACATGAAGACAACTACATCAAATGGCCGTCCTCATGTCTATCAAAGCTGCTGAAATTATCTAAAGATTGGCGAATTTATATATGTCATCCTTGACCATTATGAAGCATTGAATGCACATGAAGCCGTCCACAGTAATGAAGACATGGAGACTACATAAATTCAAGCCTCCTAATTGAAGGAAATCAAGGTCATCAAGTATTAAAAGTGACCATGTTGATAACCGCATCAAGGAGAGGCTCACGACTTTGACTAAACTTGACGAGTTAGTCCTAGTTCCCTCTACTGAATCAATAAGTTACCAACAACTGTCACCAAACCATCAGTAAGCCAAAAGCAGCCCACTTCCTCTCTATTTCTTGATGTGAAAATCGTGAAGAGAACAAGAAGGACCTCCACGGATGGGCAAGGCATTGAAGAGCAATTACTCAACTACGTCAAAGCATCTCTTCACGGAAGTAACTACCACCTACCGCAACTGTCAAAATCTACCCTTAGATTCATATTATTCCACGGTCAACTCTCCTATAGTAGCGGAAACTCTCTAAAACTACCCATCTCCGTCACAATTGATAAAGAAGACGCTTCCTAAAACAAGAGGATACTGTTGGGATTTCCAGCAATCGTCGTCGCTGGAAAGTAAGATGGAAGGTGTGCTGCAAGACCAAAAGACTGCATATATTCTAGTTCTTCTCTTCTATAATTTATAGGAATGAAACATGCTTATGCTAATTGTCTAACACGAGAGCTTCTCGCGTCGTGTGTTGACGTGTGTCCATCCCACGCTGCACGATGTGCATCGCCTCCGCTTATTCTGGCGAATGGAAGTGAATCCCGCCATGTCCACCACGTGCGCAAGCCGTCCACAGAAGACGGAGTTCGTGAGTATGCATGAAGCTACCTAATGCGTGATTGTGCCAAGGCTTAATGTATCTAACAAATCTCCCCCTAAGCCTTCCACGGTTGCTTGATTTTGACGAGGCCAAGCTTAGTGCGCAGCTGTAAGAACTGATCTCGCCCAAGAGCCTTCGTCAGGATGTCTGCCAGCTGAAGCGTGGTGTCGATTGGTTCAACGTTCACCCTGCCTTCCTCGATGAATTGTCTGAGGTAGTGGTACTTGACATTGATATGCTTGCTGCGATCATGAAAGACATGATTCTTACTTAGCTGAATCGTTGACTGATTGTCGATCTTCAGAGTGATGGTGCCACTCTCCTCTCCCCTAAGCTCTGCAAGGAGGCGCGTCAGCCCATACTCCCGACAGGAAGCCGTCGCAGCTGCAATATATTCCGCTTCGCAGCTGGACAAGGCCACAGTCTTCTGCTTTTGCGACTGCCAGGTGATGATATTCCCGCCGAGGAAGAACAACACTTCAGTGGTGCTCTTGCGGCCGTCGACGTCTGCGCCATGATCACTGTCATTGTAGCCAAGAAGAGCAGCTTCTCCTTCCTTCCTCTGGTAGTGGCACCCGTAGTTCATCGTCCCTGCCACATATCGCAGTATGCGCTTGACAGCAACCAGGTGCTCGGTGGTAGGTTTCTCCATAAATCGTGAAGTGTAGCCCACCGCATACGCCAAATCTGGCCTTGTATTCACCAAGTAGCATAGCGCACACACAATCTTCCTGTACTCCGTAGCGTCAACAGCTGGATCGACACTGAACTTGCTAAGTTTGAGGCGCGACTCCATTGGTGTGATGCTCGGATTGCAATTTGCAAGTCTTGCTGCCTCCAGTATCTTCATTGCGTATGCGCCTTGGCTGATGGTAATGTCGGCTATAGTCTAGTTCACCTCAAAGCTGAGATAGTAGCGTAGAAGCCCCAAATCACTCATCTGGAATGTCTTCTTCATCTCCTCCTTGAATTGCTTGAGCTCTGAAATATCTTCGCCCGTGATGACAGGGTCGTCAACGTAGACGCCCACGATCAATCAGTGTGAATTCTTGCTGCGAGTGTACACTGCATGTTCGGAGGTGCTGCGCTGGAACCCGAGCGACGCCAGGGAGGCGTCCAATTTGGCGTACCACGCGTGCGGGGCTTGACGTGGACCGTAGAGTGCCTTGATCAGGCGCAGTACTTTCCGCTCCTTTCCGGCCACCACGAAACCCGGCGGCTGAGCGATTAGACTTCCTCTCATAGCTCGCCATTGAGGAAGGCCAACTTTACATCCATATGATGGACGGGCCAGCCTTCGCTCGCTGCGAGTGCCAACAAGAGCCAGACCGACTCGAGCCTTGCCACCGGAGCAAAAACTTCGTCGTAGTCGATCCCTTGTCGCTGCACATAGCCCTTTGCGACGAGTCGGGCCTTGTGTTTGGTGATGATTCTGGTTGTATCCTTCTTGGTCTTGAAGACCCACTTGAGCCCAATTGGGCATTGGCACGGTGGAGGGTCGACGAGCTCCCAAGTGTCGTTCGCCTGGATGGATGTCATTTCGTTGAGCATCGCCTTCCTCCAGCACTCATGCGCTATTGCTTGTTCAAAATTCGCTGGCTCGTCCACTTTCACCAGTAGTAGATCTTTGTCCTGGTCTCAGTGTGCCATGTCTGGAAGCGTCGCCGAACCTAGGATGTTGTCGACGGTGCGAAATCGGAGGGGAGCATCGTCGTCGTGCTCTGCGTCTAGATCTTCCTTAGCTCCGCTCGATGGTGAAGCGAACGTAATTGTCGAGGTCGACGTCTCTTGCGGGATCGGAGTCGGTGTGGGCAGTCCTGCAGTGTCCTCTTGAAGCTGTGGCTGGAGTGTGGTCTCCACCTCTGGGTGCGCCACGGTGGTGTTTTCAATCCTGAATTCACCATCATTGATTGTCGTCGAGTCAGTGCCCCACTCCCACCGCGCTTCCTTGTCGAAGACAACGTCGCGACTGATGTGGACGCGACGTGTCGTCGGTTCATAGACCCTGTACGCCTTGGATCCCGGCTCATACCTGATGAAGATCATGGACTTGCTACGGTTGTGAAGCTTCTTCATGTGTGGTCCGGTGTTCTTGACGTGGGCCACGCACCCAAAAATTTGCAGGGTGATGTACGCTGGTGTGGACCCATTCCACAGTTCGTACGGTGTTTTCCCGCCGGTGCCTTTAGTTGTCGTCCTGTTGAGAATGTGTAACGCGGTGTTGACGGCCTCCCCCCAGAACATGTCGGGGAGACCCTTCGCCTTGAGTATGCTTCTTGCCATCCCGACCACAGTTTGGTTTCTCCGCTCGACGACGCCATTTTGCTGTGGCGTGTACGGTGTCGTGAGCTGGTGTCCAACTCCGAGTTTGCCACAGTACTCTGTGAATTTCGCCGACGTGAACTCTCCCTCGCGATCGGTACGCAGGGCGAGGAGCTTCCTTCAACTCTTGCGCTCAGCTGCCGCTTGGATCCTCATGATGACAGTAGGAGCAGCATCCATGGTGTCGAGTAACGCTACCCACATGAACTTCTGTAGTCGTCTACGAGGAGCAGGAAATAATGGTTTCCACTCGGGGTAGCAGGGGTGATTGGTCCGCAGAGGTCGCCATGGAGCAATTCGAGCGGGTGTGCAGAGCGTTGCAACCCTTGGTTTGGGAATGGGGCACGCCGGTGCTTGCTAGCGAGGTAGGCTTCGCAGAGTTGCTCCACTTGGGACAACATTGGTAAGCCACGAACGAGTCCCTCTCTCCCCATCTTGCGTAGTGCGGAGAAGTTTGTGTGGCCAAAGCATGCGTGCCAGCGCCAGGCGTCCTCCTAGAGTGTGCGGTCAGGCAAACTGGCCGTGCAATGGCGAGGTCTAGCACGTACAGTCGCCCCTGTCTGCGGCGAATCTTGGCAAGAAGACGACGCTGCTCATCGCGCACCCGCATCACCCCGCCTCCGATCATGATCTCGAAATCGACCTCGTCGAGTTGGCCGCAGCTGACAATGTTAGCAGTAAGACGGGGAATGTAGTAAGTGTTGTAGAGCGCACGGTGCTCCCCGTTCTTAGAATCGAAGAGGATGGTGCCACAGCCCTCGATGCGCACCACCGAGCTATCGCCGAATCGCACCGTGCCGGTGACGCCGGTGTCCAAGTCGAAGAAGGTGTCTCGGCACCCCGTCATGTGGTTGGAGGCCCCGGTATCGAAGATCCATTGGCATGAATCCTGTTTTCTCTCATCGTCAAGCACGGCGAAGTCCTTTTCCTCCACCAGTTGGACGCGTTGATGGGCTGGTGCCGCGGCTGTCAATTCGAGTGTTACCGCGTGATCGCCCGGAGCTTGAATTGGAATCGTCGATGGCGACGACAGAGTGGTGGCGATGACAACGGTGTGCGCGAGGAGGAGGGTAGGGTCATCGTCTTGGAGCCTATTGGCCATGCTGGGCCTGTTGATCCGTCTTCCGGCTCCGGTATTCCCTGGCCCAATGTCCAGGTTTTCCGCAATAGCGGCAGGAGTTGCCTGTGCGGGTTGGTGCTGAGCTGGTTCCTTCACGCGTCTCCGTGTGCCCGCCGCCGCGCCCTTTGCTCTTTGAGCCGCGACGCATGCCACGGCCGCCGATACCATTCTTCGTGCGGCCGTTCCCCGCCTTCTTTTGCTTGTACCGCTCCAACCATTGCTCCTCCATGAGGAAAAATTTACCTCTAGCTTGTTTCGGAGTTGTTTCGGGGTCGTCCTCGGATGCCAGAAGGCGGCCGGTGACTTCTTCGATAGAGAGTGTGGAAATGTCGAGTAATGTTTCCATGGAGATTACCAGATGTTTGTACCTGATGCGGGCGATGCGTAGGTACTTCTCGACGACCTTCTTCGGATCCTCCGGGTCGCCGAGGGTGGACAATTGATTAACAATGCCAGTGAAATGGAGGGCGATGTCCTCGATGCCCTCGCCGTCCTGTAATGCTAGTTCCTCGTACTGGTGCCGCAATCGTTGCACATTTGTTTTTTTGATTCGGTTGTCACTGATCCGCATGACGCGGATTCTCTCCCATGTCTCTTTTGCGGACTCCCTGACGACAAGGGTGGAGATCATTTCAGAGGGCACAGCGCTGCAGATGGCGTCAAGGGCCATCCGATCCTCGTTGCGTTCGATGGCGACGCCGCCGGGCTAAATGGCGCCCCAAAGGCAGTTAGCCTCCAGCTTGATCTTCATTAGTAAGGCCCATTCGTTGTAGTTGGTCTTGGCGAGCATTAGGTAGTTCGTCGGTCCACCCCCTCCTTCCTTAATCACGCGGTGTATAACGAGTCCGCGATCGTTCCCGGCGCTACCGTCAGTGCGCCTGCCGAAACAAGAGATGGGCGGAGAAGATGATCTTCGCCGAGGCATGAAGATACCTCGAGTGCACGATCGTGTGTCCAACGCCAGCAACCTGGCTCTAATACCAATTTTTGGGATTTCCAGCAATTGTTGTTGCTGGAAAGTAAGATGGAAGGTGTGCTGCAAGACCAAAAGACTGCATATATTCTAGTTCTTCTCTTCTACACTTTATAGGAATGAAACATGCTTATGCTAATTGTCTAACACGAGAGCTTCTCGCGCCGTGTGTTGACGTGTGTCCATCCCACGCTGCACGATGTGCATCGCCTCCCCTTATTTTGGCGAGTGGAAGTGAATCCCGCCATGTCCACCATGTGCGCAAGCCGTCCACAAAAGACGGAGTTCGTGAGTATGCATGAAGCTACCTAATGCGTGATTGTGCCAAGGCTTAATGTATCTAACAGATACATTACCTTACTCAGTACTCAACGGGAAGCTCTACCGAAATAACGGTTGCATGGTCCACATGCGAGCTCACCTACAACGTCTCCAGTTAATGCTCAATGAGAATGGAGGCTTCCCCACATCCTCCTCGGCCTTTCGTCACCCCATCCAGGGGAATCTTTCAGCGTCGAGATCATTATCGTCAACACATCGCTTATGTGGCCATCAGCTCTTCAAGCGATCGCGGAAATCTCGTGATAGCCATCCTACGTCCTGACTTCCCTCTACATCACCACAATCGCCCAACAATCCAAACAATGAGATATCACCAGGCCTAACTGTTTACAAAGGAGTGAGTCGAGAAGATAGCTAATCTTCCACGTCTCGACAACGAGAAGACAACATTCGCGAGGTTGACTTAATACAGGAACCACCGCCATGGACTATCATCTTCTCATTCCCTCACCGAGTGAGCACTAAAGGATGCCAAGCCGAACTTCCCTCCTCTCTATTTCTATAAAACGCAAATTGTAAGAGGGAAGACAGTTGTATTTTGATGAAACTTTGGTTCCTTGGTTATGATTTACCTCTGTGTTCGTGTTCTTCCCTGTGTCTCTCCCGCAATCTCTCCCTCCGAGATTCTATCTCCCTATCTTTTTTCCCTCCCATTCTTTCCTCTTTCATCCACTTCAAATAAGACTCAAGCGACGGAAAAAAATTGGATCGATCGGTAATTCCCGAGCGTCATCTTCACACCAAACTCAGGTGATATCCTTTCATATTTAAGCATGATTGATAGTTCCATTTAAAATATCATAAGTCCAACGTTCCGCCATTTCTTCTCTATTCGTTCTATGTCTTAAAATATCTGTTCCGCTGTTCTCCTCCACATTATTCTCTCCTCTTTTCTTCTATTCTCCATTTCATCGTCTCTTATCCGAATATACTATATCCGATAATCCCAGTCATCACCCCCCTTTTCTTAATAATCTCACCATTTTTCGTTCAACACCCTCCTCTCCTTTCCATCTCATAAATCATATTATCCTCTCTTCGTTTTCCTCTCAGCATTCCCGTTCTTCATTATTTAATTTCCTCCCTCATCTCTCTTAAATCTTTGCTCTACATACTCCCGAATCTCTTCACTCTTATCATCTTTGTCTTACGAAATAACCCTCTCCACATTAATCGTATATTCACCTATCCACTTCTTCTACTAATTATATTCACCGACATATCTAACTAATTCTCCATCTTATCAGTCTTAATTCTCTCTACATTATAAAATTATTATCATCTATTCTTATTTCATCTATTCTATATTTTCTATTTTATATCATATCTTTTATATTCACTACTCAATATTAACCATTCTAAATTAGCTATTTCATATTATCTATTCTCTTTCATTTATTCACTACATAACCATCACTATCCTCATTATTCTCACTCCCCTACCTCATATATTCAATCATATTTAGTTTAACTCCTTATATTCTCAATCTAATATCATCCCATAATTTATTTCCGAAATCTTACATTCATTCCTACTTGATATCATTCATAGGTCCTCCCTAATTGTAGGAATATTTTATGAATAATAAGTAGATATTCACAACATAATTCACTCATCATTTCATAACATATTCACATTCACATTCAAATTTTTTAAACATATCCTCATTTTGAAATATCCTACGTCAGTAAGTCTATGTGATTGATATGTCATCCAAATAGCCCGACATATAGGGATGCGAAATTCAGGTTAGCAAATCAATTAATTTTCAATCTCCCAATCTAATCAACATATCACATACATAAATTCATAGTCATTGAAAACACAAAAATAGAAACAAAAAAATTACAAAACTCTTTAAAATTTGTTTTAA
>CM044116.1:11688164-11767462 GCA_024174645.1 Lemna minuta
TAAATTAGGGATAATTATATGCTTTGATGATGAATCTTCTTGAAAGATTAAATTGATATGAAGTATATACTTTCCCTCCTATATCTTGACATTAGTAAATGCTTTTTAGAGGTTAATTTTAAGAAGGAATGTATTGGATGATTAAAAGTGAGAGATATCAATGAATGCTTTTAGGTTCTTTTTAATTCATCCTATGTTCTTCTTTTTATTATATTCTTTTATGGCATAATATTAAAAAGGAAAGAATTTGTGATCCAATGGAGAAAATTTGAGATTAAAAGGAGTTGTATTTTGAGAAATATGAATTTCTGAACATTTTAGGAATTTCTGGATTTTTATTTGATTTTTAAATTGATTTTTATATCAATATTCCTTATTTAAAATTGCAAAAAGGGGGATTCTTACCTGCAGGTGCTGATGTGGCGAGCGGGAGCTGCGGACGTGCTGACGTGGCACGCGGAGCCACCGCGTGGGTGCGACGCGGCACTGAGGCCACGTGGCAGAGCCACGGGAGGCTCGCGCGGGGCGCCGGTGGCGCACAGGGCGTGGACACGTGGCAGGTGGCCACACAGTCCATGCGGACGCCCATGAGGGGTGCCACGTGGCAGACGCAGGGGGGGGGGTGGCAGTTGGAGGGCCCACGGGATAGTGGGCCTTGGTAAGATAGTGGGGGCGGTAACGCGAAAGCGTTACACCGCCCCTTAATTTATACCCGGTATTCTTCTCTGTTTCCTCCGTGTGGGACTATGGTCCCCCAGAGTCTTACCTTTGCAGAACACATGGAGGCCCAGAGAACGTCAGATACACAAGAGGCGATCGCTGACCACCGATTGCGTGGACCCGATTCCACGCGATCGTTGATGGAGCACGTGCGTTAAATCAATTATAAGTGAGACGATGGATGTGCGACACGTGGCACATCTGGGAGGTGTTGATCTCCATCAGACGATCGAGATCGAGCACGATTTTGAAAACTAGAGGGACACCACGTGGATGCTTCTGAAAGCATCAGATCCCCATCGGACGGATGACGACTGATGGAACGAGGCGATCCTCAGTGGATTCATCAGGAGCACGCGATGGTGGAAATCTTCATCAAAGCAGAACAATCGGACGACTACTGTTCTTTCGCGAAGAAACCATGATTGACGCGCGATCGTGGCCCGATCATCGCCGATCGCCACGTCAGAAGCACCATTTGTGGAAGCTCCATGATCGAAGCTCGATCGCTCTGCAGTCAAAGCCCGATCGCCAAGCGATCGTACCCACGATTTCGGCTAATTCACCACCAAATCGGGGCTGAATTGTCGTGGACTTGAAGCCACGATCAATGTCAAAGGAATCACCCCCACGACGCCATCAAACCGCTCCCAGGGACCGCACCAATCGGCCACGATTTTTGGGCCAAATTTCTCTTTAAAAACTGATGTATTTCTCTCTTGTTCTTCAACTTTTGATCGAATCGTGAAGAAATTAAGCGAATTTTCGAGGAAGATCTCTAGTTCATCGTGATCCCCCCGATTTAGACTCGAGTGCGAAGCAATTGGAGCGGGATTGATCACGAATTTCTCCTTGATTTCATCGAATTTTCCCTTGAATTCCGAACGTCCACGAGGAAGAATCCGAGCAAATTCGCTTCAATCCACGAGAATTGAAGCCCCATCCTTGCGGCAATCGGGTTAGTAGTGAGATTTGATTGATTATCAGGAGGTAATTTTAGTTTTTATTAGATTTAGAAGTTTAATTTTGCAAATTAGTTCTTAGTGTTCTTCATTTTCCCCAATTTTTAGTCTGAAAAACTACTGATTTTGAAAATAGGATATCTCTCTAATTATAATTCCAAATCACTTGATTACCCTTCAATTTGACGTTTGACCGAGCACTGTTCATCTTTCATCAGAAGTCAAGCGTTGACTTTCAGGGTCAATTAGTTTGAATTTAAAATAAGAATTCGATAATTTTGGTCTTGTTAGATTCCTCTAGTTCTTAGCTTTCCATTGACATATAAATTGCAAGATTTGGATTTCAGTTGATCGGTCAATTTGAAGATTTCCTCTGAGGTGTTCATTTCGGGGATTTTCTGATATTTGATTTTCAATAATTCATAATAAATTTATTTCTTATTCAAAAGTCACGGATTATATATCAGTAAGTTACATTTTCACTCTAGTTTCCTAAGATATAATTTTCGTAATCTTCTGACTCTGTTTGATTCTCTGATTTTACAGAACACCTACTGTTGATCAAAGTCAATGCTTTGACTTTGACTTTTGACTTTTCTCTGTCAAACCCGAGAATTAAATTCTTAAAACTTCTTATTTAGCTTATTTATATCATTTCCACTCATCACTTCTTATTTTTACTTATTTAAAACTCCTTTTAAACCTAAGTTTGACCAAGTCAACTCTGCAATTAAAGTCAACCCTGCTCTTTGTGGATCGACCCAATACTTACACATTACTCTGATTTTATATCTTATCTTTGTGAGTTCAGTTTTATAAAATTTTTTTACCGACGTTTTTTGTGATTTAACGACGCACGAAAACGCTTCGTCACCGGGTCTTCCGCTAGACTCGACGGAGTCGAGTCTTTTGGAGCCGGAGGAGAATGATGGACCCCACTCTCCCGTGAAAGCAGTAACGCTTGACGACATCCTAGCGGTACCGACAGGGACAGAGGGGGAAGATGTTGCCCCTGACGAGCGTATAGGGCGACCACAACGCTCGACAAAACCGACCGACGCATTCGCAGACTTCGTATATTACTAGAAACTTCGATCATCTCTAAGAATAGAGGATGAATAGGGGGCGCTAACATCGCGAAGACGATTATCTTTTTGAGCTTTTGGGTTACAGTTGTTTCTCTCTCTTTCCTTGCAAGACTACTTACTTTCTCGTATCCGGGGCAACTGGACGTGACGAAGAGATCGTCATTGAGTTGTCTCATGGCGAGTGAGCCGACAGTCGCCGAGAAGGCACTCACCTCTACGCTTACAATCTCTTTCATTATACCTCTCGCTCTTTCTTCCCCTTTTCTCGCCCACTCCCGTGTTACCCACCTCCCGCCAACATCGGATAAAACAGTCACCTACCGCATCAGAGACTCTGGCGGGAAAGTTCTTCTCAAGATAGCTTCCACGGTGGCCACAAAGATACGCATCAGGCAAGCTTTTGAGGGGCTTCTGCAGGGAAGATACTCGAGGACTTTGATGAGATTTCTCTCTCTTGATTTCTCTCCCTCGATTTCTCTCTCTCTCTCAACAGTACCTCTCTCTCACCGGAACTCTCTCTCCTGCTCTCTCCCTCGATTTCTCTCTCTCGCTCTCTCTCTCTCGCGCTCTCTCTCTCTTTGCGCTCTCTCTCTATCGCTCTAAATACCTCTCTCTCTCTCAGCGGAACTCTCTCTCACACCTGAACTCTCTCTCTCTCTATCGATTTCTCTCTCTCTCGCTCTCTCTCTCTCTCCATCGATTTCTCTCTCTCTCGCTCTCTCTCTCTCTCCCCGCAGATGTGGCTGCCACGAGGAACAGCCCAATTTCAGCGGCTGATGTGGACACGACGCGGCGCCAACTAGAATTTATTTACATCCATGTCAGCAGCTGGGGTAGATCAAGGACATAGAAAGAAGGTTGTGCTAGATGGGGCGAATTAAAAAGGTTGGGCTAGATTAGAGACAAGTTGAAAAGGTTGGGCTAGATGGGGCAAATAATCCTAATTTGAATATAGTTGAGAATTTCTACATGTGTATATAATTATAAGCTCATATTATATATACTTGCAGAATATTTTTCCGCAAGTAGGTTTTAATACATCAAACGCAATATATATTTACATATATATATATATTTGAAGAGAGAGATAAGGAAAGAGAGAGAGAAAAGGAGAGAGAGAGAGATTTTGGGGTAGTTATTTATGTAGGGAGAGAAGTAAGTTGATAACGATGCATGAGGATGCTAAAAGTTGCTTCATGAATACCTTCGTCAAATAACACCGGTGAGGAACGGCCTATACATGCTTTAACTTTATTAAATTAATGGCCTAATTGAGTTCCTTATACTAGACTTTTAAAGAGAGAAAAGTTTGCTTTGTATTGATTGTTTCCACATCAATAAAATAATCTAAACTAACTGAAAAATTAACACAGGATCATCATCTTCATTCAATCATAGTTAATCGTACTATGGCATAAAATTATAATACAATGGCATGAAGTTCATCATACTTGGAACAAAGGATCATCTCATCAAAATTATTTGTTTTATTACTTTATTTCAGTTTCCAATTATGAATAGGTAAAGCCTGTCATAATTGATTCCTTGAGAAGAGATTAAAAGTTTCCATATAGAAAGGAGAAGATAATTGAAACATATATATCCCCATCAGGAACTAAGATTCTAATTTTTGAAATCAGTGGGACCATAGGAGAGTACAAAGATTAAGCATCCCAACTTGATGCACATAGAGTCATAAGCTTTGCTAGGTCCATGTAATGTACCTAATAATGGCCCTTTCAACACCTTTTCATGAATGAAATGGCAGTTGATCTTAATGTGTTCATGCACTCATGGAATGTAGGATTCTCAATATTGAAGTAGGCAACCCAGTAACCAAGATGCACACATATGGGCATTTGAGAGTTAATGCCTAAGTCTTGTGGGAAAGATTGAATCCACTCCATATCATGCCTTCTATTGGCTATAGTGTGACACTCAAATTTTGTACTATAACAACAAACCACCTTTTGATTCCAAGATTGCCAAGGGACGAGATTGTCTGTGACACATATGTAGTATTGATGAATCATTATCAAAAAAATTGGAACATGTCTCCAATATTAAAGATTCTATTTTACAAAAAAGTAACCCTATTTATTGAAGAATATCCAAGTTATACTTCCTTTGGGGGCAGACAACTCTATCAAGCTGATAAGCAAACTCTTTTCCAAGGAAGTAACACATTGTCTACAAATGTCAACTCTCAAAGCACTTGTAAAAGAGTCCTCCAGGGAAGAGATGGTTGCATTATTTGTGTTGGAAAATAGTATGTTATAACATAAATTGCAAGTACCATTGTCCCTCAGATGTAGTCATTTGGAGTATAATGTGATTGTTCGTGCAAGGAGTGAAGCCATAGGTCGAAAGAAGGCAACTAAACTTCAAGGATAGACACTGGGCTATTAAAGATAAAGAAAATGGTTTCAGAACTAATAGTTCTCTTAACTGCGCCACATAGGGACTAACTATGAATTGAATGGAGCTACTTTCTGTACCATGTGTTTGCAATGCCGTGTCAACATGCCAAGTCAGCATGCATAATTACAATTGTTTTTATGGTTTTAAAAATCTTCAAAAAAATCAAAAAATTCAAAAAAAATCAGGAATTTTGTGAGAAAATTCCATAAAATTAGGAAAACTTGGAAAATTTCAAAAAAATCAATAGAAATCAAGAAAAATCAAACAAAATTCTAGAAAAATCCTTAACTAAAAATGATTATATATTTTCAATAGAAAACTCTTTTTTGAATGAAAATTTTGCTATTGGGATCTTCATTTTGTATTATTTTTTATCATATCACATGAAATTATAATATAAACAAGCTAGAAAAATTAAATCTTTATTAAAAACTATTTATTTTCTGTATGTCTTTAGTCCCTTCTATTCTTCATTCATAACCTACATCATTAAACTTATGCACTTACAATTAATTCATTCTTTGATGTTAAAAAATGTCAAATGCCAATCATGTATTAAATTAACCCCAATTAATGCAAATTCAGCTTATGAATGATATGATATGATGAATGCAAAAATTTCAGCAAAATATGATACCATCAAACATTAATTTCATGCAATAATAAAGTGAAATATGTCTTAAAATCATCAAAGAATAATGAATTAAATTTCATAAAATTCACGTTATCAAAAATAAAAAATCTGCCCTTAAAATTTTAAGTGAAAACTTTTTTCAAATTATCAAATTAAGCCTTGAAGATAGATAATTTCTAGTTGTTTATCTCCTTTCTCCTCAGTCAAATATGCCTCAAATTATGTGTCCTTCTTAGATCCAATAACCAAGTGCAATAGGAAACTAATGTTGCCTTTAACATCACACCTAATATTAGGTTTCTAGACCTTAAACAAAAAAAAAATCATATTAAGATAAGTAATATTTTCATCACTTAAGGCAACAATGAGACGATGACAAGTGCGCTCATGTTGGTGTCACCTTTTCTCAAAAGTTGAAATGGCCAATTGTAGGCCACTAAAAAGCCCTTACCAACAGTTTTTAGTTGAAAATCATCAAATTGAAATTGCAATTTTTTTCTGTGTCAAATGTAACATTTGGGGGAGAGAGGGAGAGGGTAAAAATAATAAATTCACTAAATGGATGTTGAAATACTTGGGGTGGGGGGTGGGAGGGGTTTTGAATGAGTTTCTTTTGCATGTTTATTTTTTCTAGTATTTTTATGGATTCATCAATTATTCCCTCAAATGATCACATCCCTTGTATACCAAATTTTTTCACATTGGAAAAGGTATCCAAACCCCTTGTGCCAATTACAAGAGGAAAAAATACCCCCAAAGTCTCTCCTCTCCTTACTAGTCTCCCAGAAGTGATTATTAACTTTCAACTTGATCTGATCATGCTATTGATAATTGACCTCATCCCGTCTCCCAAAGACCTACTCCTAGATCCTTGTACCACTCCCTACGCCCCTTGGGGCCGGCCTGCCTCTTTGAGGTCCTTGAGCCTCATCACCAAGTAGTTCAAGTAGTTCACTATCCTCTATTCCTCATGATTGTGCAAGGTGAAGAGTAAGTACACCTCGAGTTGACTTTTTAGTCAACTCTCTAAATCAGTTCTGTTTAGGATGGACTGACTAAAGAATCTCCCCTTACCCTCGAAGGTAAGTATGACTCACCTTAAGTCAACTTAGTGTGCAAATGTTTGTAATTATTCCTAATTCCTAAAATAAACTCACACGAAGTAACAATATACAAAGACAATTCAAAGTAAATGAATGAGAGACAATGCATAGGAAACAATCTAGATTTTTAAACGACAATAAGAAATTTATAACAAAAAAAAACTCCCTAAAGAATTGCCTTTACTTCTGCCTTTGACTTTGGTACTCAGCATTTTCAACGTTGATTATATTAGTAATGTGAATATGGAGCGTATTTATTGCCTAAAATGATCCTCAATGTGTCTTGAATGATGGTCCTATATTACTTTGTATAACAGATGAAGTGTCTAAAGAAATTAATGAAATCTCAATATACCGCTAGATAGGATGCCAATGGTGCATTATGAAGTTTGAGGATAACTCGAGGGTGATCTGCAATCAGGCATGACAAAATAACTTTTGAGTTAACCTATTGCTCAGCCTAAGCTAAACCTAGGATCATAATATAAGACTAAAAACATGATACTATTAGGTTGGTTAACACAAGAGAAATTTTAGGATTTAAATCGTTGAGTCTCATTCAAGAAAATTAAACACCTTAAAATTCACCATAAATGTAGTGTAAAAACACCCAAAATTTCTCCTAAGAACACAATAAAACAGCCCTATGAATAACCAAACTAATAAAAGAGGAAATTGATTTTTAAAAATGCAGATTTAAGGATAGAAAAATAAGTATCTTAACTTTAATGTAGAAAAAAAAACTTCTGAAATAAAAAAAAAAACTTTGGAAAACAAAAAAGATTAGAAAACCAAAAACTCAGAAAATTACAATACGGAAAATAAGTTTAAGAAGATAAAAATAAGAAAAACTTTAGATAAGGAAGATTGGAAATAAAAAATTAAAGAAATAAAATAGAAATTTGAGATGAAAATATTTAGACTGAAAATTTGAAATTATAAAATGAAAGATCAATTTTAATGTTTTTTGTTAAAAGAGATTAGAATTTTAATAAATTAATCAACGCAGGAGGAGAAAATTTATCTCAAGAATTGAGAAATCAAAATCAAGTTTTAAAAAAGAAGAAATTCAGGATTTGGTTTTTAAAGAACCCAAACAGCACAAAATCATACCAAGAAAACTAAAACCAAAGACAAAAACTATAGGTTTCAAACTTGGGATTGATCATGTGCAAGAAGTTTTGAGGTGGAGTGTCGATCTACTTCTCTTTAAAAAATCTAGAGATAGAGATATTGATGATTCCGTAGAAGATTGATGATCCCTAAAGAGAGAGCATCGGTGACGAGTTTGCTTGGCAAAGTGCATCAATGAAGAGTTTGCTGGGCAGACAAACATCAAAGAAGAGTTTTCCAGAGAAGATTGTTGTTGAAGAGGGAGATGAGTTGATCCTCAAGAGCCTCTTTTGAAAGCATTCAAGTGTCAAGGATAGAGGGTGACGTCATAATGGGGTTTTAGGGTTTTTTCTTGTTCTTTGTTTTTTTATTTAAAAGTACCTAAAAACAAAGAAAAAAATGACAATAGACATTTATTTAATAAAATCTGAAAATGAAATAAAACTACATAAAAAATAACAGTGATAATAAACTAAATAAGAAAAAAATGGCGTGTCTTATCAATAGAATTATATCAACATTGATTTTCTATAATAATGGTAAATAAAAAAAATTAGATAGAAATATAAAGCCTAAGAAGATGAAACTTAATATCTATGTATATTAGTGACGTCCATCTTTATGATCATTTATGTTCCTATATGAAAGAATGACAAGGATATTTAGGGGCCTAAATAAGATATTAGAATGTAAATTGTCAAACTCATAGTGAATTAAAATTGACCACTAAAATAATTGTGGCACCAAATTTTTTTGTATAATTAGAGGTGAATATTTTGGCATGGTTGATGGCAATAGTGAAATGGCCAATCATGGGCATGCCACAATTTCTTACTAAATAAATATATTAAAAAGGATGGCTGAAATCATGCCATGTGGCGCAATTGTGTATATCAACCTAAAAAGTCATTTAATAAGAGGATTTTCTATTTTTTAAAAATTAACTTCTTGATAATTTCTGACTATAAAAAATTCACAAAAAATACTAGAACATCATTTAAATTCACAAACCATAAGAAAATACATTTATTTTCAAGTAAATAATGCCTTTTATTAGAAATAAAGAGAAAACTTAATTTTATGATTTAACAATTTATTTCCTTGATGATTTTAATTAATAATATTCCCAAAAATACTATTAAAGAATGGATAATCAAATTATTATTTTACATAAATAAATAGTTATTTCAACCATGATAACATGCACTTGTGATCATTTCCATGTAAATAAATGTACAATATGCAATATATTAATGCTTTAATTTGCATGTTATCACTCCCAACTCACCATTATAGAATGATGTTGAGTGAAGAATAAATAGAACTAGAATGTTGCTAGTTAGGAGCTTTTTCAAGTGAAATAACTTGCCACATGAGCCTTGGGGTGAGGCTATAAATACCTTTGTATGTATTTTTAAACAAATTGGCAATAAATAGCTTGGATGGAGTCACCTTTATTATGAGGTTTGGATGGGTATTAAGACAAGTGCTTCTCATATGAGAAAATTTCGGGTCATTGAACATCTTGACGCTCGATGAGCATAAAAGGAAGATAGAAGAGAGAAAAAAGACAAAAAATTGGGTGTGACATTGGCACCAAAGTGTATAGGCATTGTGATATGGATTGGGAAGTTTTCACATTGGCTAAAATGTGGTTTGAAGAAGACACTAATTGGGATTTGAAAGTGCGTCATAAATTTGATTGCAAAGATGTGTTCGAGGGCTTTTGACTTTGTTGATGTTAATAGTGGTGGTGATGAGTCTGCAAGTAAAGCAACAAAAGAGGTTTAACAAAATTATGATGGATAAATGTTATGATTCAAACCTTGATAGATCTCCACTAGATTAATCATGAAGATTTAAGGCCTTGATGAGCTCCATAATAAAAATTCACATTTGTATATATCCATAATTTTTCAACTAAAAAATTAGAAATGAGAATTATGTTGAGTCATCAATGGAGGAAGTGTGGAGATGTGTCATGGATGAAGAAATTTATGTGATTGAAGGAGTATAACTTGAAAGTTAGTGACTCCACCAGCGGCTTGTAAGCCCAGTGGACTTAAAAAGTGTTTGTAAGGGAAGAAGAGCTCTCAAGGAGATGGTTTGAGGAACAAGGACAAAGTGGTGTCCAAGGACTATGTAGAAAAATCTGGAGCAGACTTTGAAGAGGTGTCTTCTCATGTTCGGAGACCATCCAACTTCTATTATAGTCAGAAACACAAGGATATCAAGATATCCGTCACCTGGATGTAAAATGTGCATTGTTGAATGGAGAAATCAAATACGCACACATGAAGTAACAGGATGTTTAAATTTTGAAGGGGGAAAGAGAATCACATCAATAACCTCAAAAAAAAGACATTGTTTGATTTGAAGAAAGTCCCGAAGGCATGGTATGGTAATATATCTTTGCTCAATTTTGGTTGAAATTCTTGAGAGCATGTTGTGTACTCAAGGAATTTTCAAGAACCCACATCACTCGTTGGGGTTGATGTCAATTTCCTCATTGTCACCGACCATACCATATGAGTGATTTGGGTTTGTTGAAGTCATCTTGGATAACAAAAACAGTAAGTTGAGGTAGAAATCCTATGCCCTAAAGATAGTTGAACATGAACATAAGGTGGATTCAAATCGATTTAGACAGCACTTAAAGCTCGATTCATGTTCAACAAGCAAGAATCTCATCATCAAGGTAATGCCACTCACTATAAAAGCCTGATTGCAAGTTTGAGGTGTTCATCTGATATCATCCCAAATCTTTTGTATTTTTTTGTATCTTAGCTGATACATGGAGAAGCCAATGACAAAACACTTGACCAAAGAGGATCTTGAGGTCTGTTCAAGGCACAATTCACCTCAAATTGTGCCTATGAAAAGAGGCTGGTGAGTGCAAATCTATTGGGGTTCAATGATTGCGAAAATGCTATGATGCAGAAGATTTGAAGAGCACAACTGAATGATGTTCCCTCTTGGATCCTTCCTGGTCATCGCAGAATTCACGTGGGGCCCCCACTGTCTGACGGTAAAGTGAAGAGACAAAGGCTCAGCCGATTACCGTCCCCAATCCTCGCCTCACCCGCAGAAGGTCAGATGGAGAGCCGGGAGAGCGAATCCAACAGCTCGTCCGCCGTAAGCGTCTTCTTCTTCTTCTTCACCGTCCTTGTCTTCATTTTCTTCATCGCAAGGAAGAAGAAGGAGACGGAGCCCAGCTTACCTCCGGGCCCACGTGGGTTGCCTCTTCTGGGCAGCCTCCCCTTCCTCGACAGAAACCTCCACGTCTGGTTCAAGACGCTCGCGGACTTACACGGGCCGATCTTCAAACTCCACCTCGGATCCAAGCTCTTCGTCGTACTCTCCTCCCCGGAAGTCGTGCAGGAAACCCTGAAAAACAATGACGTCGTCTTCTCCAACCACTACGCCTCACCCAGGGTTGCGCGATCATGATCGAGTCGCCGATCTGATCGTCGCGCGACGATCGATCGATCGATCGGCGATCAGAGAAAACTTGATTTTCTGATCGATCGATGAAATCGCCGTGATCGATGAAATAAATAAATGTATTGAAATCGCGGAAGTCTGGAAATTAAATCGCTCTCGCGCGCGCCCTCTTTTGCTTTCTCGAAAGAGGGGTGAGCGGAAGATTGATTTGCCCGGGAAGAAACTACTGGCAGACATTTTTTTCTCAGCCACCGATAAAAGTGAATGCCTTGACAGATTTATTCAGTTGAAAGGTGTCCCTCTTCTTGATGATTGGCTGCAAGAGGCCCATAGAGGAAAAAAATGGCGGTGACAATGTGAGTCCCAAAGAAGGCGATAAATCTGCTGATGAACTTCTGTTAGCCCTACTGTACGCACTGGATAAACTGCCTGTCAACCTAGATGCTCTTACAGCATGCAACGTGGGGAAATCAGTGAATCATTTACGTGGTCACAAGAACTCAGAGATTCAGAAGAAGGCAAGAGGTCTCGTGGACACCTGGAAGAAGCGTGTCGATGCAGAGATGACCATGCTGGAGTTGACCAAACTTAAGGATGAAAAGTCAACTGGTGCTGCAAATCCAACTGCTGTGTCTTTAAGTGGGAAACCAGGCTCGTCTGACCTTTCTCAAGGAGTAAGTAAACGGAGTTCGGCAGAAGCTCTGCCAAGAAATCTCATTAGTCAACATTCTCCGTCTTGCAAATCGTTGACCGGAAAGTCACATTCGGACAGAGGCACTCTGACAAACAGTTACCGTGCGATCATCTCCTGCTTCTTTCTCTCTCTGCGATCATGATCGTCGACCTCGATCGATCGACGATCAGGCGACGATCGATCGGCGCACGGACCCCTGTGATCGATCGAGGCGGCGATCATTTGACGATCGATCTCGCTCGATCATGATCGCGCAACCCTGGCCTCACCCGCGGCGCTCGTCTCTTTCTACAGCGGAAAAGACATCGTGTGGGCCCCCTACGGCGAGTTCTGACGCATGGTGCGCAATAGGGTTGGTCAATTTTGATCGAGTCACCGATCTGATCGTCGCACATCGATCGATCGATCGGCGATCAGCGAAAACTTAATTTTGTGATCGATCGATGAAATTGCCGTGATTGAGCTTTAATTCTGATAAATTAAATTCACTCTCTCACTCGCGCTCTCTTGCTCTCTCGCGCTCTTTTGCTCTCTCGCATTCTCTCTTGCTCTCTTGCTCTCTCAGAAGCTCTTCGTCAGAAGCTTCTCCATCGCTGCTTATTCATCGCCTCCTTGATACTCTGCAGTCTGCACATTGCCGGTGAGCCTCAGTTCTTCATAATTTCAATGAAAACATAAACAGTGCAGACGTAAAGACAGTTTTTTTGTAATATTTCCAAATTGGCTGCCCGGAGAGCTGAATCCTCTGGTGGAAGGAGAATTCCTCCGACTCCGATCGTTGATCGAGGGAGGAGAAAATGAGAGAGAGTGAAAACGGGGAAGAGGGGGAGAGGAGAACACCGGAAGGTGAGGGGGACGGAGAACTCCTCCCGCCTGGGCGCGCGAGCGAGAGAGATACGGAGACGAAGAAGGAGAAGTTCTCCTCCCGCCTTTCCTCGTGACGGAAATTCTGTCGCGTGAGAGGGAGAAGTTTTCCTCTCGCCTCTTCTCCTTGCGATAATGCGATGGAAATTCCGTCTCTCTCTCTTACTGATCGTCGACCTCGATCGATCGACGATCAGCCGACGATCGATCGGCGCACAGACCCCTCTGATCGATCGAGGCGTCGATCTTTGACGATCGATCTCGATCGATCATGATCGGCCAACCCTAGTGCGCAAAGTCACCGTGCAGGACCTCCTCAGCGCCGCGTCGATTGAAGGGCTCTCTGATTTGCGTGAGGCTCAGGTGCGGAGAATGGAAAACCTTTTAAGTCAATGCGCCGGGGATGCGGTCAACGTGCGGGAGCTCGCATCATCGACCGCGATGAACATGATGACGTAGATGCTCTGGGGGGGCACTGTAGCCAAGCACGTGGAGATAGAGTTCACGAAGGCCGTGGCTGAGCTGCTAGATGTCGTGGGCGCCCCAAACTTTTCGGAATTTTTCCCTCCGCTATCGTGGCTCGATCTCCAAGGACTTGTAAAGCAAGCGAGAAAAGTCTCCGCCTGGATCAACCGCATACTCGACGGCATCGTGGAGGAGCGCCGGCGGGTGGTCAACCCCAGGAAGGATTTTCTCCAGGTGCTCCTGGATATCTCGCAAAATACTGACCCAGAAGAGCCGATGACCGATGACGTTGTAAAAGCCCTGCTCCTGGTGAGCTGAAAGAAAACTTATTAACTGTTAGATCTTTGCGATCATTGTCACCGTTCGATCCTAACAGCCACCTTTGTTTGCAGGACATGGTGGCGGGAGGGACGGAAACCACGGCGACGACGGTGGAGTGGGCCATGGCGGAGCTGCTGTGCGACCCGGAGATGATGAAGAGAGCAAAGGACGAGATAGCGGACTTGATGGGCGAGGGAGGGATAGTCGAAGAGGCACATCTTCCGCGACTAAGAAACTTAGCAGCGGTGGTGAAAGAGACGCTTCGAATGCACCCGCCGCTCCCTCTGTTGGTGGCCCGATTCCCCAGCTCTACTTGCACTATAGCCGGATATAGAATTCCAAGAGGGACGAGGGTGTTGACCAACGTGTGGGCCATCCAGAGCGACCCGGCTCTCTGGGAAGAGGCTTCTCAATTCAAGCCGGAGAGGTTCCTGAACGAAAAGGTTGCGGCAGAGTACGGCAGAAGCTCTTGGTATTTGCCGTTTGGAGCCGGAAGGAGGATCTGTGTGGGGATAATGTTGGGAGAGAAGATGGTGACGTTCATTCTCGCGTCGTTGCTGCAGTCGGCGGACTGGGCTCTGCCCCGAGGTGAGACTGCAGAGATAGTCTTGAAGGAGAAGTTCGGGCCAGTGATGAGGAAGGAGAAGGCCCTGGTCGCCATACCCACCCCGCGCTAAGGCCGGATGTTTTGAAACTCCTCGAATACTTGATATTTTTTACACTCTCCCTCTCTCTCAACTTCCTACTGTGCCTCGTGGAGACTTGTTCATATTGTGCTCTCTCTCTCTCTCTCTCTCTCTCTCTCTGAACTTCCCATTGTGCCTTGTAGACACCTGTTCATATTTTACTCTTTCTCTCTCTCAACTTCACAGTGGGCATCCTCATCTATTCTCTCTCTCTGTCTATCTCTCTCTGTGTGGTGTTTATATGTATGCGCGCGCATCTTCATCTCTTTATCTCTCTCTATGTCTCTGTCTCTCTCTGTGTGGTGTGTATATGTGTGCGCATCTTCATCACTTTATCTCTGTCTCTGCTGCGCATGTGGGAAGTGATCCTCCCATTTATCAAGCCCTGGACTGCTGAAACTGAAGACGTTTGAAGCAGTTGAAAAATTAAAAGTGGGAAATGCTGATCGTCAGATTATCGAGATTGAATGTGGACCATGCAGAAACATGGAGGAAATTAAAATAGATAACTGCATATAAAGTCTCTGTTACTTTTGTTTTCTGTAAAGAGAGAGAGAGAGAGAGAGAGAGAGAGAGCGGGAGAGAGTCTTATGTGCGTGTGCGCGGTGTGAGAAACGCTGCACTTTTTGTTTTCATCAATACATTCTTGTTTTTCCTTCTATCTTCTAAGTGCGTGATTTCGAGTGTCAACGACTGAAGAAGAGCATTACTTGAGTAGAATAGATCCTACTGTGGGATCAAAGCTTTGTATTGGATCCAAGGAGTTCTCTAAGATGACGAGAAGAGCCGAAACGTCATCGCAAGCAAGGAAAAGTCCAGTTCAAGAAGATCTACCAAAAATCGAGATATTTGTACCTTCTTTGGTATTATGTGAGTCAAACTATAGACAATTGGTCTATGAAGGTGGAGTTTCATCTTGAGGCCCAAGCTTCATGGGAAGTTAATCACAAGAAAGATGGGCGTGCCCTTTCGATCATCTTGAATTTGGTTCCAGAATCCTTCGCTCTTCAACTTGTTATCAAGAAGACAGCAAAGGAGAACTGGGAGATTCTACGAGTGCTAAACGTGGGTGTTGACCGAGTTGTTTTGCGAAGATTGTAATGTCTGAAACGAGAATTTGAGAACTTCGTCATGTTGAAGGAATAATGAGTGATTGATTTTTCTCATCATTTTCCAAGATAGTATCAGAATTAAGGAGTTTGGAAGATATTTTGGAAGAGAAAGAATTAGTATCAAAGCTTCTTCTATGCATGCCTTCAAGGAATGATTCTCTCTCTCTCTCTTTAGATAAATTTGGTGATTTAAATTCTATGAAAGTCGAGGAAGCTATAGGATCTTTGAAGGTCCATGAGATGAGGCTTAAAGAATGAGAAACAAGAGAGGAGGAACACGTTTTATTGGCTAAAATTTGGAAAAAATCAAAAGAAGATGACGGTGGTCAGTCTTCAAGAGGGACTGGTTGTGGTTGAAGCAAAGCAAAAGGAAGAGGCAGAGGACAAGGAAGGACCTCTATTGAAGATGAGAAGGAGTCTAAGAAAAATAAGGTGTTGTAATAGCCAGAAATTTGGACATTTTACAGAAAAATACAGAAGTCCAAAACAAAAGAGAAAAGAGAGAAGAAAATCCGAATTTGACTGAGGAAGGGGGGAAAAGAAGAGTAAACTCTTCTAATGGGAATTTCTGATGAAGAATCTGAAGTACTCTTGCAAGAAATTGGTGAAAACTTGAGTGCTAATGATCTGTGATGCCTAGATACGGGCGAAAGCAATCACATGAGAAGTCAAAGAAAACTCATCCATGTACTTGATGAGTGAGAAAAAGGTACTGTTGGATTTGGAGATGGCTCCATCATCTACTATGAAGGAAAAGGTAGTATATTGGTGAGATAAGCAAATGGTGACTCTTTAAAATTCAAAAATGTGCTATTCGTACCTGATTTGAAGGTTAATATTCTTAGCCTTGGGAAATTTGATGATCAAGGTTGTATGAAGGTTTCTTGACTATATATGACCAGAAATGAAGGCAGATTACTAAAGTTTAGAAGATTGACGGAACACTTTATCAGTTGAAGCTTGATATAGAAACTTCTTTATTCGCTGAGGAGGAAAATGTGTTATCTAGTGGTGGCATAAAAGGTTTTGACATTTAAATTTTCATTCAATTCAAGAAATGGCAAAACTTGGTATTGTTGAAGGTCTACCTGTTCTTAAACTGCTAAAGAATTTGTGTCATCATTGTGTTGGTGGAAAACAATCAAGGAAGATGTTTCTTTCTTCAAATTTCTGAGCCTGAAGTCCACTGGAATTGATTTTTGGTGATATTTGTGTGCCTATTGCACCATCAACACTTCGCATAGACATGCATTTCTTCTTGATTGTGGATGACTTTTCTAGATTGATGTGGTTTTTTAGAGTCCCTTTAGGGTGGTTGTTTAACCTAAGAAGGGGGGTTGAATTAGGTTAAGTGAAATTTTTTAAGGTTATCTAAATTTTCTTCTTCTATTTAGATTCGTTGACTTAGTCACTCACTAGCTGTCCTCTCAATTGCACCGAGTATTATTATACTGGTTGGGGAACCTACTGTCCCTTAATCCAGTCCCGAGTTCTTTAGACTCGGAGCCTCCTCCTCACCAAATAAAACCTAATCCTCTCACCACTCAAAGGGTGAAGGACAATATTCAGATACAAGGTTTTAGATTTGCCCCCTACGGCAAACCTAACACTCACCTTTACCTGTCCCTAAGGCACTACCCACTAGGCCTCGACCTCCTTGGCTCTTGGACACCCTGACTTCCTCAGGCCGATCTCCACCCGATCGCTCATCCCTTCACGCCCTGTCGAGCCTCTTCTGCCAATGCCGCCGACCACAGGTAAATGAGACCTCGTCTTCCAGCTTCACTTGGTCTTCATGCTCCCCACGTACAAACTCCTCGTCTCAAGGAATGAGACACTCTTGTCCTCTGCGTGTGTATGTGAATCTAGAATGATGTGTATGACTGCTGCTACCTAAGTGTTTGGCTCTCCTTACTAATGATGACTTTCTGACCAGTGTTGACTTTCTGCTAATGTTGACTTTGTCTGATAGAGTTGACTTTCTTAATTTTCGTTGACTTTGATTGACCTTTGAATTAGAATCGACTTTCCTGAGTTCTATTGACACTGAGTTGACTTCTAAACTAGGGTTGACTTTTTGTAGAAGTTGACTTTTTCTGACATAGTTGACTTTCTGGACAACAGTTGACTTTGAATGATTCTAATGACTTGGGTTGACTTTTGACCTAGAGTTGACTTTCTTGACTTCTATTGACTTGGGTTGACTTTTGACCTAGAGTTGACTTTCTTGACTTCTATTGACTTGGGTTGACTTTTGACCTAGAGTCGACTTTCTCGACTTCTGCTGACTCGGGTTGACTTTTGACCTAGAGTTGACTTTCTTGACTTCTGTTGACTTTAGTTGACTTTCCTGCTGAGATTGACTTTTAGTCCTCTATTACTCAAGGTTAACTCTCTGCTGAGATTGACTTTCAATCCTCTATTACTCAAGGTTGACTTCTGCTGAGATTGACTTTCAGTCCTCTCTTACTCAAGGTTGACTCTCTGCTTATCGTTGAACTAATATGCACCGACACTAATTATCAGACTAAGAAATTAGATTGATAAATGAATTCAAGTAATACTATCACATGATTTAAATCACAGAGGTATACGGTTAATAAATTCACAGAAATAAGATCACAGAAGTAGTGTGCAATTATTAATATCACAGAGGTAACCTCAAATAATGTTATGCAATTTATAATACTGCTAATAAGAATGAAACTGAGAATAGTATACTTACTGACGGATTTCAATTCAACAATACCTGCAATTACGATGATTAGCTGTATAGAACAATCTAATGATCAAACAAGATAGTTAATACAAAGAAATGGGAGTTTCAATAAAATTACCCTTTGGTAAGGTACTGATTCTGGAGGTAAGACGTTATGATTGTAATCAAGTATATTATATATATTCCAAATCAAATTTAATGAGCTCACCAACTTGTGAATACTCACAGTTCAATTCCCAGTTCAGTTTGTTAACAATGTCAGTCCACAATGTAGAATTTAGTACAACAAATAGAATTCTAACTAAGTGCACATTAATTAGATTAATATGTCATGTGAATGAATGAGATGAACGAAAATCAGATTAATACCTTACTGTTAACTGAAGGACAATCTGTTTTAAGATATCGATTGGATCTCTACGAGAATACCTACTTAGTGAAATAATAAATACGATAACACACGAATGCAGATTCGGATGACTGCAGAGTCGGGAAAAAACAAACAGAAGCAAGGTGCAGAATTCAAACCTAAAACACAAGGAAAACTTCAATTTTAAAGAGGTTAAAATTTAGAGATTCGAATATGACACTTAGATTCTAGGAAGTAGCAGTGATTGATCGGAGTAGTAATGACTAACGAAACAGTGAATAATAAACCAGCAGTAAAAGGGAAACGAAATCGTATACTAAAAGAAACCACAAACTAGATAAAACTGCGTCAAGTTGAAAGGACCAAGCACAAGAAACAAACGAGATCAAAACCGGTTGCTAATCGAAAGGTTTAAAACCAAACAAAAGAAAACTCTTCAGTGGATTTCAAAACACTAGACAAAACTTTCGAAGATTTCCGAAGATGCTTCAACGAATTTCCGAAACCGCTTCAGAGATCTGCACACAGTGAGGTTAGTCTCCCACCGTGAAGATGACCCAAAGATCCGGATTGCTTGATCGTCGAGGACAGTTTTTGTGATCAATAGGGTATAAAGAGATTGTTGAAACCTCCTTATACTTCCAAGCATAATGGCATTATGGAGAGGAAAAATCACACCATTATGAATTTAGTGTGAAGCATGTTAAAAGACAAATGCTTGCCTCTTGAATTATGGGGAGAATTGTAAGTAATTGTGTCTATGTCTTAAATTCAGTTCCTACTAGGAGCATGGGAACATATACTCCTTATGAGAAGTGTGACGAGACTAATTCATATGGTCGTTGAATACACAAAATATAGTATCAAAACAAAGTCCTAAACTTACCAATTTATGATTAATTAATTTAATTAAAGGGTATAATGGTAAATAAGGGTCGAATCCACGGAGAATTAGGGAATTTTGAGAGATATCTTTGAAATTCGATCAAATCAGACGATGAATTGAGATTAGAAATTGAGAAATTTATGATATTAAGAAAGATAACTCAATTGCGAATCCACGAAATCAAAAATTGAGTAATTTGGATAAGAATTCGCGGAGTAATCAAAGTTAGAAAATGGGAGAAAATTCGTATCGTGAAAATGATTTAAAACTGAAATTAAAATAAAATTAAACTTAATCTACTATTCAAAATGTAAAATTAACACTAAATGATGAAAGATTAAGATGAAAACAAGTAATCTAACCCAAAGTAGCCTTCAAAATGATCCAATTAATCGCCGGATGCATGGCTTTTCATTCCGCATTTTCGAAGACGAAATTGAAGTTCAAGATGTGATTTCTCCTCGATCTCTCGATAAAATTCTGATTTCAAGCATTCCTTAGACGCAGAAACAAGTCAAGAACATGAAGAAATCAAATGGCACTCGAATTTGGTCTCTGTACAGTTCGAATTTCTCAAAAATTCAAGGGCAAATCTTTCCGTCCCGAAGAACAAGCTATTTAAAGAGGAAATTGGGCGTAACCGTCCGATGAACGGGCGCATCGCGATCAACGGTCGCGATGAGGCGTCGTTTGATCAAAACAGTGCGATTAAGTCGCATCCATTCGATCTTTGATGGAGGGCTGAGATTTGTCCACGTTTTGTGTGTGAAGAGGTGTGTCGGTTCATCTCGTGCGTTGGATCTTCATCGGGCGATCTTGATTTAATCGGAGATCCAGTGATCGCAATGAATCTCAGCCATTATAACTCGTGAGATGGACGATCGAGATTAATTCACTCAAGCCCAATTAAACCACGTGCGCGATCTTTGATCGAGTGGACCTCAATTCCACGTGATCTACGTGCGATGTTCCACGCGCTATCGATCTGACGCGCTGAATGCTGCCACGTTGCCTGGAAAAAAAAAAGAAGACTAATAGTCCCACACGGAGGAAATTAAGAAGAGTTGTGCGTTTAAAAGGTAGAACGAACGTAACGATTAGCTTAAATCCAAAATATCAGATGCTTATATGTACTATAACCATAATAATACAAGTAAATATAAATAGCACATGTCACATCTGTGCCACGCAGGCACTCGCGCGGGTCCGCGTGGCTTTGCCACGTGGCCTTGCATGCCACGTCGCATCTACGTGGGTCCCGCGCGATAAATATGCACCCTTTTTGCTTTTATTTTAATTAATTTAAATACTTTAAAAATCAAAAATACACTTAAATAAAATCAGAAAAATTCCAGAAGAATTATCTAAAATTGTAAAAATCATAACTTTCAAAATATGACTCCAAATTAATTCAAATTTGTTTTGTTGGATCAGAAATTGAATAATCTATCATTATAAAAATTCAAATTATTAAAATAATAAGAGAATACATATTAATTTAATTAATACATTTATGTATCTTATAAAATAAATTTATAAAAACACATAAATGTTAATAAAGATCTTTTCTCTTGTATTTTCATCCTTAAAACATGATTATGATCTTAAATATAATTATTATTAAACATCATAATATTTTAATTATGTATAATAATCCATAAATTGATGTATTTTTAGATCATAACATGAAATGATACAAAATGATAGAAATATACTTAAAATATGATAACATGCATATATTTGGAATAATTAATGCTTTTATTTGCATTAATAATCATGTATATTCATGTATAAATAGCATGTTATCACACCCCCCAATATGAATAATTTCTAGTCTCTTAGCAATTCACTATGTAATCCCCTTAGAAAGTTTTATCATCTTTTGATCCTGCAACTAAAGAAGTGGTGTATCAATGTGTGATTACTTTTCATCATAGTGTGGACCATGGTGATCTAGATTCCATAACTAGGTTGACTTCCTTAGAGCATATTAGGGTTGTGCTCATCGGCTAATAGTCGAGTCAATACTCAAGTGTAATCGAGGTGAGCATATCTAAGGTCTGATGCTATGGGAATGAAAAGATTCTCACACTCTCATGAGCAGATGTAATCCTCACCTCTCTAATTCTAACATCACTCTTTCACTCATTTGGAGGCTACTTGGTGCATTATAATTCCCCTCAAATCTTCTTTCTCCCTTAAAGAGTGCATTGAAAAGGGGTTTCCTACTTTGGGATGCATCGTTATAAAGTAGTTGAAATAGTAAAACGACACTATTTGTAAAGGAAATAACTTGGTTAAAAGAAAATTAGCATGTAAAAAAATTGGATATTGTATACAAAGAAAGGTACCACTGATGTTTAATTATTCTCCCAAATGATGTGGATGATGATGGTAGAAAAGGATAAATAGAATTTGGTAGAGATGGTGTGGAGTCGTAAAAATGGATATACACATGGTAGAAATGGAATGGTATTGATGGGTAGAGATAGGTGAAGAAGCGTTTTGTGCAGTCTAAAACACAAAAACGTCGGTCAAAAAGAATTTATAATACCGAACTCACAATGACAAAAATATAAAATCAAGTAAAGAGTAAGTATCGCGTCGATCCACAAAGAGCAAGGTTGACTTTTATTGTAGAGTTGACTTGGTCAAACTTAGGTTTAAAAGAGATTTTAAAGAAGTAGAAATAAGATGTTATGAATATAAATGTTATAAATATACTAAATAAGAAATTATAAGATTTAAGATCTCAGATTTGACATAGAAAAGTTAAAAGTCAAAGTCAAAGCATTGACTTTGACCAACACTCGAATTTCTGTAAAATCAGAGAATCAAAAGATGTAAGAAGATTATGAAAATTATATATTTGGAAACTAGAGAGAAAATAAAATTTATTTATATAAATTTCGTGATTTTTCGATAAGAAATCGATTTACTTATTATAAATAAGATCAGCAAAAATCAAAAGAGACCAAAACTTATAAATTTTTGGTCGATTTATATGAATCGATTTATATAAATTTATTTATTAAAAATCAAAGATCAGCAAAATCTCGAAATGAGTACTTCAGAGAAAATCTTCAAATTGAATCATCAAATGATATCCAAATCTTGTAATTTATATATCAATAGAAATCTAAGAACAATAGGATTCTAAAGAGACCAAAACTATCAAATTCTGATTTACATTTTCAAAGTAATTGACCCCGAAAGTCAATGCTCAAATTCAGATTGAAAATGAACAATTCTTGGTTAAACGTTAAATTGATAGGTCAAATGATCTCGGAATTCGACGAATTTACTATCCACAGAAACCTGATGAAATAAGGAATGCAATGAATCCTAAATCAGGTGATTCAGAATTATAATTAGAGAGATATCCTATTTTCAAAATCAGAGAAATTTTGGACTAAAATTAGGCAAAATTGAATAACACTGAGAACTAAAACTCAAAATTAACGATCTAAATCTAATTAACACTCAAATTACCATCTGATAATCGATCGAATCATACTATTAACCCGATTGCCGCAAAGATGGGGCTTCAAGTCACTCGGATTGAAGCAGATTTTGCTTGATTTCTTCCTCCCGGACGTTCGGAGTTCAAGGGGAAAATTCGATGAAATCCGATGGAAATTCGTGATCAATCCTACTTTGATTTGATCTAAATCGAGTCTAAACGTGGGGGGATCATGAAGAACTCAAGATCTTTCTTTTAAATTGCTTATTTCCTTCACGATTCAATCAAGACTTAAGAAGAAAACAAGGGAGTACATCGGAATTTTGCCCAAAAAATTCAGACTGTTTGATCCAATGATAGGGGCTGATTGATGGCCACAATCACACAATCATCGTGAGCCATCAATATGCAGCAATCGTGGCTCCAATTATGCGACGAATGGGCCACGATCGCGTGACAATTGGGCCACAATCGCGTGACGATCGGGCCACGATCGCACGTCGATCGGGGTTCCTAATCTAGTCGTCTGATCTTCATCATGTGTTGAGGTGAGTTCACGTGTAGCCCACCGATCGTTGGATTTGATCTTGTGTCTTCCACTTGATTCGCACGTCCGATGAAGATCGGACGCTCCCGATGCATCCACGTGTCGACAGGTAAGTCATCCATCGCGTTCACTTAAGTGTGTTATTCACTCACGTGCTTGATTGATGATCGTGTGGACCTAAGTACATGCGATGCATGCTTTAAGATCGTATCCGATGCCCACGATGCGTCCACGTCACCTGCAAAAGAAGGATCTGCGGGAACATAGTCCCACACAGACTAAAAGAGGGGACTTGTCACGTATATAAACTGGGGTAGAATAACGCCCTTGCGTTACCACCCCAATATACTTACAAGGGCCCACTAACTCGTGGGCCCTTCACTCGCCAGCCCCCCCTCACGCCACGTGGCGCCCCTCACGGACATTCGCGTGGACTCGCGTGGGCTCCTGCCACGTGTCCGCGCCACTTGTGCGCCACCTGCGCGCCGCATGGGCCTCGCAGGCTCTGCCACGTGGCCTTGTGTGCCGCGTCGCATCCATGCGGGTCCTGCGCGTCATGTCAGCCTCGCACGTCACGTCAGTTCCACAGGGTTCTGTGAAATAAAAACCCCCTTTTCCGATTTTAAGTAAGAAATAATTAAAATAAAAATCAGTAAAAATCCAAAAAAATATAAAAACTTCAAAAATCAATAACTTTGAAAATACAACTCCTTTTAATCTCAAATTTTCTCCATTGGATCACAATTCTCTTTCTTTTTAATATCATGTCATTAAAAAAATAATTTTAAAGAAGAATATAGGATGAATTAAAAATAACATAAAGGCATTCATTAAGATCTCTATCTTTTAATCATCCAATAATTTTCTTCTTATAATTAATCCTTTAAATCATCTACTAAAGTCAAAATAAGTCAGGGAAAATACTTAATTCCTATTAATTTAACCTTGTAAAAGGATTAATCATTAAGAAGGCACATAATTAACTCTAATTTATACATAAATATGAACTTTAGTATAATGGCATACCAATGGAGAAAATTCATAAAAACTATGATAACATGCATCATATTCACATAAAATAAGCATGAATATGAGTTAATTAGGACAAGAATTTAACTTTTAAATACATGTTATCACACCCCCCCAACTTAAATAATTGATAGTCCCTTAGCAATGGAAAGATAAAGAATGTGTAATAGGACTAATAAACTTTAGAAAATCATGGGTTAAGCATTGATAGAAGCTGAAATGAATGTTCTACCTTTAATTATTCCAAGAAGAAAGTAATGTACTAGAAACTTAGGGTCATGGCATTCCTCCAGCAAACACTTTAATCCACCACAAGAACTAAGAATCCTCTTGCTCTACATATTAATCAAAATATAAACAACTAAAAAAAATTCATCATACCAAATAAATTGTCGATTTCTCCTTGTACTATGGACATGAATGATAGAGGCACAACAAGTAGA
Organism: Lemna minuta; assembly: GCA_024174645.1. NCBI lineage: Eukaryota > Viridiplantae > Streptophyta > Magnoliopsida > Alismatales > Araceae > Lemna > Lemna minuta. Next base: position 11,713,249 of record CM044116.1, read on the forward strand.
AACAAGCATCATCCTTTTCATACATAATGGCTATAAAATAGAGTCGACTAAAACACATGGGAGGTAGCTTACCATTCTAATTCTACTTTATTTTTGTCTTTTTCTTTCTTTCATCCTAATTCTACTTTTTCTTTCTAATTCTACTTTTTTCATTTACTCATCCTAATTCTACTTGTTTCAAGCCTTTTTGAAGAAAGAGATTAGATAATTTAGAATTTGAAATTTACAAGGTTTTTTATGCAACTTTATTGAAAACGACATAACTCATTTCATGGTGCTCATCCTACCCATGTGTCGTCCTTAGTAGACATGCAGCTATAGATCAGGGACCTTCACTATATCAATAATAGTAGTGACAAGAAAGGATGATACAAGCTACGACTTGCTTTGGAAATCGGAAGGATGTGTGTGCAAAGAGTCATTAACTCAAGATTTAGAAAGAAGAATGAGTAGATGAGAAGTGTAGAAACTTTTGAAAAATTATTCTATGAGCTTGAGTAAATCCTTAGATTGGATTTTATGATTCCCCAAAAGATACCTAGATCTATAATTCCATCGACTCTACCATATCCTCAACATAACACTTAAGGTTGCTCTTCCCACGACTTTCTAAACAAGTGGAGATGTTAATGTACTATATGCTTTACTATTTCATGTAGTTTTGGAAAGATCATGTTGTTATTCACATGTTTAAAAATCAGATCATGCATAGAATACCAAATGAAGGAATGCAAAAATTTTAAAAATTTTAAGTTTTCTAGAAAACTCCCCCCCATGCTTATTCCTTTTATTATCCTCAATAAAAATCAGCATGCTCATGGAAAAGTGATGAAATCATTATGCATGTCATGCAACACTAGTAAAAAGGAAAAGAGACGTAAGGGATAAAAGAAAAACTTAGTGGGAATTTGCATCGGTTGCATCTTCTCTTCATTTGTGGAGTTGTTTTGGGGCTGAATTTCTTCTTTTGATGTTCCCTTCTCCTTAGCACCTAATAAACTTATAGAGAAATAACATCAAACATCAAAGCAAACAGCAAATATAAAAGTAAAAATAAATGCAAAAACAAGAACAAAAGTATAAAATAAATACAAAAATGAAGATAAAGATGGGTTGCCTCCCAACAAGCGCCAAGTTTTCCGTCTTTAGCTAGATACAACTCACTCTAGAGACTAATTAGTGGCTGAGATCTCAAGGGATTGCAGCTCTTCAATATGGGGAGGTGGGGGTCCTTCTTCACCAATATATAGTTTCAACCTATGTTCATTTACCTTGAAGGAATTTTTGGTCTTGGGATCTAAAATCAAGACCGATCCATTGTCAAACACTTCAAGGATCTCATATGGACCATCCCACCTTGAGCGCAATTTCCTTGGAATGAGTTTAAGACGAGAATTATAAAGTCATACCTTGTCATGAACATGAAAAGTTTTCCTATTAATGTGCTTGTCATGAAAGGCTTTATTTTTGGCCTTATAAATCTCGGCATTTTGATACGACTCATTCTGAAATTCTTGGAGCTCTTGAAGTTGTAGAAGTCTTTCTTTTCCAGCTTGATCAAGAGATAGATTTAGCTTTTTAATACCCCAATATGCTCTATGCTCTAACTCGACGGGGAGATGGCAAGGTTCGCCATAAATGAGCCTAAAAGGAGACATCCCAATGGGTGTCTTGAATGCGATGCGGTAAGCTCATAGAGCGTCGGGTAGCTTCGCTGCCCAATTTCTTCCATCCGTGCGAATGATATTCTTCAAGATGTTCTTGACTTCTCTATTTCTGACTTCTACTTGGCCATTCGCTTGGGGGTAATACAAGGTCATGACGTGAAGGTGAACTCCATAATTCTTATGTAAACTCCTGAAATGAGAGTTAGTAAAATAAGATCCACCATCACTAATAATAGCTCTAGGACAACTGAATCGAGAATAGATATTGTTAACAATAAACTTATTAACCACTCAATGATCGTATGTCCTCGTCAGTATCGCCTCGACCCATTTGAACACATAGTCCACCGCTACAAGAATGTACTCTTTCCCCTTCGACGGTGGAAATGGTCTCATAAAGTCAATCCCCCAAAGATAAAAAATTTCTACCTCAAGGATGGTTTGCCAGGGCATTTCATCTCGCTTTGAGATGTTCAATGCGGATTGGCCCTTTAGACATTCCTTGCAATACTTGATCGCATCCTTGAATAGAGTTGGCCAATAGAAGCTACTTTGTAGCACATTAGCTCCAGTCTTTCTCGACGCAAAATGTCCTCCACATAAAGATGAGTGGCACATTGATAGAATATGCTCTTGTTCCTCCTCCAGAATGCATCGCCGAATAATCTGATCAACCCCTACATGGAATAATTGGGGTTCTTCCCAAAAACAATATCGAATATCATAGAAAAATTTCTTCTTTTGATGCGTGTGCTAATACTCGGGGATAGATTTTGTGACTAAGTAATTAAAAATATGCGCAAACTAAGGTATCTTAGTCGCAACGGTGAGGAGCTGCTCATCGGGGAATGTGTCACAAATCTCACCAGAGGATGTGATATGAAGTCGAGAAAGATGATCAGCCACTGAGTTCTCACTTCCCTTCTTGTCCTTGATCTCCAAATCAAATTCTTGAAGAAGGAGAACCCATCGAATTAGTCGCGGTTTAGCCTCTTTCTTGGATAGAAAATATTTCAATGCGGCATGATCCGTGTATACAATGATCTTGCTGCCCAAGATATACGACCTAAAATTCTCCAAAGCAAAGATGACTGCTAACAACTCCTTATTTGTAACAGTGTAATTAAGTTGAGCGTCGGCTAGCGTCTTACTTACGTAACATATGGCGGTCGGCTTTTTGTCGATTCATTGCCCCAAAATCGCGCCCACTGCAAAATCAGAAGCGTCACACATAATCTCAAAAGGTAAGTCCCAATTAGGACTTTGTAAAATAGGTGATTCCACTAATGATTGCTTTAGCTGCATAAAGGCATGCTTCCCTTCTTCCTCAATGATAAAATCTTTTTCCTTGCATAGAAGAGAAGTCAGTGGTTTTGAAACTTTAGAAAAATCCTGAATAAAGCGATGATAAAAGCCGACATGCCCTAGGAAACTGCTAAGTTCCCTTATCGACTTAGGGAGTGCAAGGTCTTGGATTACCTCAACCTTGGCCTTGTCTGCTTGAGAATAAATGCCCAAGCACTGTACCTTCTCTTACCATGAAGTGGGACTTCTCCCAACTAAGGACTAGGCATTTCTTAACGCAAACGTCGAGGATTTGCGTTAAGTGCTCTAAGCATGCATCAAAACTCGTGCATGAAGACCTCCATGCTCTCTTCTATAAAATCAGAGAAGATGGCCATCATGCACCTCTGAAAATTGTCAAGAGCGTTACATAGTCCAAATGGCATGCGTTGAAATGCATATGTGCCAAATGGACATGTAAATGTTATCTTCTCCTCATCATCGGGGTGTATCGCTAACTAATTATACCCGGAGTCGCCGTCTAGGATGTAATAAAATCCTTGACTTGAAAGCTTGTCAAGAATTTGGTCAATAAATGGCAAAGGGAAGTGGTCTTTTTTCGTCATCGTGTTTAAGTTCTGATAGTCGATGCAAAATCTCCACTTTGTCGGAAGACGTGTCTGAAGTTCTTTGCCCTTGTCATTTGTCGTCACAGTGATCCCCGCCTTCTTGGGGACAACATGCACCGGACTGGCCCATGGACTGTCGGAGATGGGATATATGATACCTGCATTAAGCCATTTAAGGATTTCATCCTTAACGGCATCCCATACCTTAGGGTTTAGCTGTCTTTGTGCCTCTCTAGATGGACGAGAGTCCTCCTCTAGGAAAATGCGATGAGTGCACAAAGAGGGATCAATTCCCTTAAGGTTCGATAAATTCCATCCAATTGCTTCCTTTTTTCCTCGCAAGACCGCCAATAATATTTGCTCTTGGTATTGATCTAGATGCAAGGATATAATAACGGGGTTAGCACAATTATGATCAAGGAAAGCATATTTCAATGTAGAAGGTAGCGGTTTTAGCTCGGGTGCTGTCTCGCCAAAGGGAAATGGATCATCCTCGGGCTCCTCGAAGATGCTATCCTCAATTGCCGCCATCGTCTCCTCGATACAACTCAAGATCTCCGGATCCTCGTAAATATCGACGGCGCCTACCTGATCAGACTCATGTGAAGGATGTCGCATCAACTTATTGATGCTCACCTTCATCGTGATATCTCCAACCTGAAATATAACTTCCCCCTTGCCCCAATCCGTAGTCAGTTTTGCAGTAGCTAAAAAATGATCTCCCTAGTATCATGGGAGAGTCCGTGAAGTCCTTCGTGGATTTCATATCCATGATAATAAAGTCTACCAGAAAGTAGCAGTTTTCGACCTTAACTATCACATCTTCCACTACACCGTGAGGTCGTCTCACGGATCCATCCGCTAAGCTCAACACGATTAATAATGGTTGCAACTCGCCAAGTGGACAAATGTCATACAGCCCCTTCAGGAGAATATTGACACTAGCCCCGTGTTAAGGAGAGATCGAGTAAAAGTCCTACCCCCTATCTCACAACTAATCATGGGAGCTCCTGGATCACGTCGCTTACGAGGAAGCGTACTCAGCATCATAGAACTAATGGTCTCACTCATATGGATATGTTTTGCCTTCCTCATAGGAATGCAAAGTCCTTTTAAGAACTTTGTGTAGGATGGAATATGTTGGATGGCATTGATAACATGCTAAATAAACATTATAAAACAAGATTCTTGATGCATATTAAGGCATAAATGATTTCATTTCCATGCATGTTATCATATTTATGTGTATTTTTCTATCATTCCATGAAAAAGTCATTATAATCTAAAAAATACTTTATAGTAGGGTTAAATATGATGATTTAAAGATAAATAATTTAATAACCCATCTTTACTTGAGATTATAGATGTTTTTAAAGTTAAAATACTGAGAGAAATCATTTTATAAACATTTATTTTAAGAGAAAACACTTAAAGAATAAATATATTTTTGAAATAAAAATTAAAAATCTCATTATTTATCAATTTTTACCTTTTAGAATGATAGATAATTAAATTTTGGATCAAATGAAAGAAATTTGGATTAATTTGGAGTTATATTTTGAAAGTTATGAGTTTTCTAATTTTTAGGGATTTTTTCAGATTTTTCTGAATTAATTTTGAAATTTTTAAATGATTAAAGCAATTTAAAAAATGGCAAACACGGGTTTTATTTTCACGCGGGACCCACGTGGGTGCAACGTGGCACGCAAGGCCACGTGGTAGAGCCACGCGGACCCACGCGAGCGCCTGCATGGTGCGGAAGTGACACGTGGCATGCATATTTATATTTACTCGTAATATATAGGGTTATAGCACATATAAGCATCCAATATTTCAGATTTACGGTAACCTGTATATTCAACGTATCTTATATACCCTCTTGTTTCCTTTAATTTGAAAAGTCCCAATGGGGCGGTGAATTAACCTAAGAGGGGGGGTGAATTAGGTTAGATGTTAATTTTAATTATTATTCTCTACTTTTTCTGTTTACTAAGATTCGTTATTTAATCACTCACTTCTTGTCCTCTCGATGCACCCGATATTATTATACTGGTTGGGGGACCTAATGTCCCTTAATCCAGTCCCGAGTACTATAGACTCGGAGCCTCCTCCTCACCAAATGAAACCTAATCCTCTCACCACTCAAAGGGTGAAGGACAATGTTCAAATACAAGGTTTTAGATTTGCCCCCTACGGCAAACCTAACACTCACCTTTACCTGTCCCTACGGCACTACCCACTAGGCCTCGACCTCCTCGGCTCCCGGACTCCCTGACTCTCTCAGGTCGATCTCCACACGATCGCTCGTCCCGTCACGCCCTGTCGTGCCTCTTCCGCTAGTACCGCCGACCACGTAAACTGAGACCTCGTCTTCCGCTTCACTCGGTCTTCCTGCTCTCGAAGTCTTGACTCCTTCACGTCTCAACAAATGAGACCTTCTCGTCCTCTGCGTGTGTGTGTGAATATGTAGATGTGTATCTAAAAATGCTACCTAAATGAGTGACTCTCCTGACTAACAATAACTTTCTGCTAAAGTTGACCCCTTTCTAACAGAGTTGACTTTCTTGATTCTAGTTGACTTTGATTAAACTTTGACCTAGAGTTGACTTTTCCGAGTTCTGATGACTCTAAGTTGACTAATAAACTAGAGTTGACTTTCTGCTGAAGTTGACCTTTTCTGACAAAGTTGACTTTCTGACTTCTGTTGACTCAGGGTTGACTTTTGACCTACCGTTGACTTTCTTGCTTCTGTTGACTCAGGGTTGACTTTTGACCTACCGTTGACTTTCTTGGCTTCTGTTGACTTTTTACCTAGAGTTGACTTTCCTGTCAAATGTTGACTTTGGGTTGACTTTTGGTCAAGAGTTGACTTTCTCAAAAGGGTTTGACTTTTTGACCTCTATTGACTCAGAGTTGACTTTTCTGTCCTATAGGGATGACTTAACTAATCAGAGCTAACTTGTTCTGTAAAGGTTGACCTTTGATTGAATATGTCGACTTCTAATCACTCAAGGTTGACTTGACCTAAGGTTGACCCTACCTAATTTTCACTGAATAGAATAACCTTAAGCACTGAATAATTCAAATCGAACTCAGTGAAGAAAACAGAGACAGTACTGCAAATAGAAAAACAGATTAAACGACAGCCAACTTCACAATGATATTTAATGCAGTTAGATTAAGAAACTGATTAACTAAATAGATGGAGTAAAGACAGTTAATACTGACTTGAATTAACTATGTTATTCTAGGATATGATTCACTGACCTAAGTAGATCTCTCTGGGGAATAATCAATCAGAGATTAAATTCACAATATGAAACTAACTTCACTGCAAGTAAAAAAAATTAACCTTGACCCAAAATACTTAGTCTATTGAATGAAAAAATCAGTAGGGTAGAGCACATACCAACTAGTCTTGACTCCTTGTCTCGTGCAAAGATATTAGACTAAACAGAATTATATTAACAATGGAAACAAACAAGTAACCAGTTGTGTAGAAGTAAAACAGTGAGAGAGAAATAGGAAGCTATCAGAATTAGAAATATGAGGGAATTATGTTTATGTCAACCAACTGTAGATAATCACAGAAATTGAGTTTCAAGATTAACAATTACCTGCTACTGTAGATCTGAGATTGAATATAACAAGTGATCGATGAGGTAGAAAATCAATTAATTAAGATATATATATATATATATATATATATATATATATATATCAATTACTAGATCGCAAGTATTAATGAAAATCAGACAATGGATTTAAAGAAAATAACCCGATTCACAGAAAATACCTCAGATAGGACACTTTTAAACTGAACCAACACAGATTTAAATCTTAATGTTTTTATATTAACTACCTGAGATCTCAATTAACAGAAGAAATTAAGTAACAATATATTTGTGAGAATCACAATAGATATCACATCCGATTTATGGAATGACCCAGATAAAACAACTGGAAACTCTAGAAGATAAAATACGAGAGACGAATACAGATCAGGAGAAACAAGCTGAAATAAGAAGAGTAGGTTAAATACAGATTTGAGAAATGCTTGAGTATGACACGAAAAAATTAGGAAGATTAAGTTTATGAGTATCGACGATTGATAATCGATTCAGACAAACAGAGATGGAGAGAGCAGAAATGAAAGAGAACAAACGATTGACGATAGAACTTGGAAAACAACTACAAGAACGCGCAAGAGAGAATGACAAAGATTTCCGAGAGATAGATTTTCAAACCTGGGTGACACGATCAACGGAACACACACAGACGATTTATTCCTCGAAGGGTTTGATCCACAACACTAGGTTGGGAAAGATCGCCCTTTCTTCTTGAAGCGTTCGCAGATCGTTCGTAGAGCGTTTGCTGAGCTTTGTAGATCAATTTCAGGCCGTGTGGGGAGCGATTTGGAGAGCGATTTCCACGATTACAGGACAGAGCGTTTGCGCTGCACTTTTCAAAAGACTATTCGAAAAACCCCCGATTTCAAAACCGAAAACCTAGTCTTATATATATATAGAAAAGATTACCTTACTACCCTTTTACATGCTAGTAATAATGATATAAGTAAAGAGTCTTATTCATGGTGAGGGATATGTATATATATGTATATTTACGATAATACCCTAATAGGTGTTTATAGAGAGGAGTAATAATACCAAGCATATATGTATGTATATCTATATGAAAAAAACATTATTATGAAGCCTATAATTATATCTATATAATTATATGTATATATATAGCAATAAGAATTACTTGTATGAAAAACCCTATATATGTATATATATATATGTATATATGTATATGTATATATATATGTAAATAAGTGAAGCATGGAAAAATGTACATGGCGATTGCATGAGAAAGTAGATTCCTGAAAAAAATAATTCTTCATGGACACATTAGTAGGTTAGTGGAAACTAATCAAGGGAAGAATAATGTAGTAGTGATTAAAATTAATAACGTACAATAGACAGTCTATGAGAGTTAATTCCTCCATGTATGATGATTACAATTCAAGATGAAATGCTTACGTCAAAACTAAAGCGCTAACATAATTTTCTCCGTGTGGGACTAAGTTTCACACTGTTTTTAAGATGCAGGTGATGTGGCTGAATAAGAGGCATCGGATGAAGGGACTCGCCAAACGACGTACGTGGTTCATGTGGACTCATGGTCCACCGCATCACGATCGCGCATGTGCTCTAAAGGAGGAAGTTATAAGCGCTCAGATTTAATCGCGCGGGATGCATCCAGGGCGTCGGATCGCGATCCAACAGCGGAAATCAAAAGCGTTTTATAACGCTTATCCACGCGGCTTCATCCTGACACTCCATCAAGATCCAACGGCTGCGATATAATTGAAACAGTCCACGATGGACCGTTTCGTCGTAATCGTTGATTAAAACCATCGAACGGCTACGCCCAAAACTTGTATAAATAGAGATGTTCTTCTGATTTCTAAAGCATTCAAGATAGAAATCAATCCAATTGGTCTGTTTAGACACCTCCCTTCTTGAATCTCTCAATCCTAGCTTCTTCTACACTCAGTTCCACATCTTCGGAGGGCTTAAGATCAAGATTTGTTGAGAGACAAAGGAGAAATCAAAGCTTGAATTCCACGATCGCGTTCTTCATATTTTCGACGATTTAGGTGACTAATCGTGTTAATCCGATCGCAATCTTTGGTTAGTGGAGTCGGTATTTGCTAATATATCACCCATTTATGTTTGATTTCAATTTAGATTAGGAATTGAAGTTTAATTTTGCTTAATTTTATTTAAAATCATGATTGATGATTTCGAAAATTTCTCCCCACTTCGATCTTCAATTCCTCCACGAAATCAAAGTCAAATTCAATGATTTTTCATTCCCTGGAAACGATTTGAAGTTCTGTTTCATAATTTACCATTTTCCACAATTCTTATCATTGATTTGTCGTCCGATTTGATCAATTTCGAAGAGATCATCATAAACTTTCTTATTTCCCTCTAGATTCGACCCTTATTTACCAGTATACCCCTCAATTCGAGATATTTCATCAAATTGGTAAGTTTGGACTTTTTTTTACACGAGACCATGTGAAATCGACGACCTCGCGGTCTCTACTCGTCAAATGGCGCCATTGCGGGGGACTTAAGGCAAATTTTTGATCAATTTAGTCAATTTTGACTTTGTCAACTCGGATTTTCTCTGAATTTGTTTAAATTCACGCAATGCAATCGTATTTTCAGTGATCTCAACAAGAAATTGATAGCATGCTAAATTAACATGATAAAACATGATTATTGATGCATATTAAGGCATAAATGATATCATTTAACCCAAGTTCCTATTTATGTGTATTTTTCTATCATTCTATGAAAAAGTCATTATAATCTCAAAAATACCTTGAATTTGGGTTAAATATGATGATTTAAAGATAAAATTTAATAACCCATCTTTACTTGAGATTATAGATTTTTTAGAGTTAAAATAATGAGAGAAAAGGTTTTATAAACATTTATTTATATTTTCTTAAAATAAAATCCTTAAAAAAATAAATGTATTTTTGGAATGGAAATTAAAACTCTCATTATTTATAAATTTTGACTCTTTAGAATGATAGATAATTAAATTTTGGATCAAATGAAAGAAATTTAGATTAAATTAGAGTTATATTTTAAAAGTTATGAAATTTCTAATTTTTAGGGATTTTTCCGTATTTTTTCTGTATTATTTTTTATTTTTAATGATTAAAAAAAATTAAAAAAAGGCTAAAAAGGGGATATATTTTTGCACAGGACCCACATGGGTGCGACGTGGCACGCAAGGCCACGTGGCAGAGCCACGCGGGCCCACGCGAATGCCTGCGTGGCGCGAAGGTGACACGTGGCATGAATATTTATATTTACTTGTAATATTAGGGTTATAGTACATATAAGCATCCGATATTTCGGATATTACGCGAACCCTTCTATTTTGTACTCTTTATAAACCCCACCGAATTCTTTAATTTTTCTCGTGTGGGACTAAGTTCCACACGGTATTTTAAGTGCAGGTGACGTGGATCAACGTGGGCCATCGGATCGAGGGCGCGTTAAAATACTGCACGCGGATCGCGTGGACTCAAGGTCCACTGATCATCATCAAGGGCACCTGGCTATTTAAGGGAGTTATAACGGCTTGGATTTAATCGGCCGCGGCGCATCTCGACCGTCAGATCGCGATCTAAGGGGCAAAATCTCATGCGTTTTATAACGCATCCCATCAGGCATCATCCGGACCGTCCATCAAGATCCGATGGCTGTGACTTAACTAAAACGGTCCACGATGATACGTTCCATCGTAACCGTCGATCGTTTCGATCGGACGGTTACGCCCAAAAAGTGTATAAATAAGGTATGTTCTTCCAATTTGTAAGCATTCGAGTTAGAAATCAATCTAATTGTTCTGTTTAGACACCTCCCTTCTCTAATCTCTCGATTCCATACTCTTATACACTCATTTCAGCATCCACGGAGGGCTTGAAATAGAGATTTGGTTGAGAGACGGAAGGAGAAATCAAAGCTTGAACTCCATGATCGTGTTCTTCACCTTTTTTATGATTGAGATGATTAATCGTGTTAATTTGATCGCAATCTTGGGTTAGCAGAGTTGGTTTTTGCTCATCTATCATCTATTCATGTTTAATTTCGATTTAGATTAGGATTTCAAGTTCAATTTAGTTTAATTTTCGTTAAAATCGCAATTTACACGTTCGAAAAATTCTTCCCACTTCGATCTTCAATTTCTCCGCGAAATCAAGATCAATTTCGATGATTCTTGATTCCGTGGAAACGATTTGAAGTTATCTTTCATAATATACCATTTTCCCCAATTTCTACCATCGATTCATCATCCGATTTGATTAATTTCGAAGAAATCATCATAAATTTCCTTATTTCTCTATGGATTCTAATCTTATTTACCATTATACCCCTCAATTCAAGTTAATTTTATCAAATTGGTAAGTTTGGACTTATTTTTGACACGAGACCATGTGAAATCAATAACCTCGTGGTCTCGTCTCGTCAAATGGCGCGGTTGCCGAGGAATTAAGGCGTATTTTTGAGAAAATTCATCAATTTTAACTTGGTCAACATCGGATTTTTCATTTTATTTCTTGAATTTAACTCGCATCAATCATAATTGGAGTGATCCAAAGTGAATTCCATCTTCGGGATCCTTAATTCGATGAGAACAAGTGAATTAGACCCCTTTTCTAAGGATTGCGGGCGATCATTTTTCAAAATCGCATTAAGAAAGTATAAACACTCACGGATACCGACACCCAGGTATGATCTTTGCCATTATTTGATAATTAGTATTATATATAAACATTAATGATTTTCATGAGATGTCATTCACTTAGAAAATATGTTTTAATGCCTTCTTAAGAAGAAATTTATCTTAAATGATCCTCAATTCGATGCCATCTTGAGTAATTTTCCCTCTTCTAAGGATTACGGTCTATTGCTCATGAGTGTTGTTTTAAGAGGGCCAAGCTCTCACGGAATCACACATGACTTGTTTTTCTAAATCATTGTTGAATTTTTTATCTTTATTGAAATTCATGATTCTATATGAAAAAGCCTGTTGTACTAGGGTTATTTAGAGTTTCTTGTCGTCCTAGGCCGCATCGAAGCAATGCTCTGCGTAGACTTATGCCATGATAAACTTGAAGTGATCTAAATTCCAACCGCTATATCGATAGAAAATTTTTCTAGAAAAATATATCTATATTTCTATATCTATATATATAATATAATATATCTATAATATATTATCTCTAATTAATTGTGATTACATGAATTTAATTTGATGATTTGATTTGAATTTCATGCATAAATTCTGAATGTCACCTTCAAACCATAGAGTAAATGATTTATTCATAACAAGGATAATTATGGTTTGATCTTGAGGAATTTTCTTCTCATACGTCAAGTTTTTATTCAAAATAATCACATCAATTTTTGGAGAATATGAGCTTAAATGAGTCTGGCTGAAGACGTTAAACTTAGCGCTTATTGGGAGGCACCCCAAAGTTATCCTTTTTGTATCTTTCCTTTAGTTTTTGCAGAATAAATACATTTTCGAAGAACTATATTATAAAAGGCGCACACGCAAGAAATCCCGTGAACAAGCATCTGAAAGCCCAAATGAGTTTTTCTAAACCCTTTTCTCCTCACCACATTTTTATCATCATTTTCATGCCATGATCATTATTCTTGCTATCTTTCTTCATGAGCATAATAATTTCATTGAGGACAGTGAAGAGTTTAAGTTGGGGGTGAAGACTTAGAAAAATTCAACAATTTTTCAAAAATTTTAAAATTCTAAATTATAAAAACTCCTATTTTCCAAATTTTTACCACTCTTCTCCACCTTAGAAGTCTTGATAGTTTGAGATCTTATCTACTAGAGATGTAGAAATGAGGGCCTAATAGCCCATATTGATGCAGGACCGACGGGGTGATTCGGTCCGGCGCTAATATCCTCTAAGGGGGAGCTATGGATGGGGTGATCTCCGTGTGCTAAATGATGCAATGATGTCTAAGATCTCTGCAAGCAGCCAACCTTCCGGCGCGTCGTCACAGCCGCTCTGGGGTACGCCGAGTAGGATGGAGCAGGAGTCCTCCCAGACCCGTCGATGCAGGGGAGAGAGAGAAGCCTCGGGTCGTCGGGGAAAGCTCGATCGTCAACCCGGCGGCCGGTTCCACGATCCCAATCCCGTACCCTGACGTCACTCAGCCTAACTAGGTCCGAGGGCGGGGGAGACAAGTGCGGGAAGTACTAAAGGAAATATAGACTTCAAAGTAAGAGAAAGGGGATGTATGCCTAACCTGCGGGGCGCGAGCCCGGTCGGTCGGGGCGGGGGAGGTCGTCGGGCGCGGCAGCGATGTCAGACACCGGGGTGAGTCGGCGAGGGAGCGCGGAGGAGCGATCGGCGCGGGGCGGGGCGATGACGAGTCGCGGCGAGCCGGACGGGTCGCAGCAAACACGGGTAGGTGGGAGGCGGCGTCCTGGGCCGGGCTCGGGCGGTCCGGGACCGGTTCAGGGGCGGTCTGGCTGGCCTGGACCGGGACTGAGCCGCTTCCGGGCTCGGTCTGAGCCGTCTGGCCGGCTCAGCGGTCCGGGACCGGCTCTGGACCGGGCTGGGCGGCCCGGGCGGTGCAGGGCCGGGCGGAATCGGGCCGGTCTGGGCCGGCTTGGACCGGGTCAGGCCTGGGAGCGATCTGGGCCGGCCGGGCTGGGTCTGTCTGGGCGGCTTGGCCTGGTCAGGGCGGTTCGGACCGGCTCAGGCTGGCTCGGGCCGGTCCTGGGCGATCCGGGTGAACCGGGCGATCCGGGGTGGCCGATTCCCGCTGAGTCGGCTCAGCGGGAATCGTCCATTCTCGTCTTCGTGGGTTAGGGTTTCGTTGCAGAGGGTAGGGCGGCGCACGGCGAGGGGGCTTCGTGGCGGCGATTCCGGAGCGGAGGAGGGTTCGCCGGGCGGCGAAATGGGGGGAGAAGGCAGGAGCGACGACCCTCGTGGCGGGTTGGTGCGCGGAGCTTGACGGGGAGAGCTGGAGGCGAGCGGACGGCGGCGGGACTGGTAGTCGGGTGTGGCGTCGGCGGCAGCAGTCGTGAAGGCGGCGGCGGCGTGTCACGGCGGCGGCGCGAGCGCGGCGGCGGCGAGGTGCGGCGGCGGCGTTCCGGGACCTTGGAGGTCGACTGAGAAGGCGGTTTGGCGCGGCGCGATGGCGGCGGCCTTGGGCGGCGGTGGTGGCGGCGGCCGGGATCGGCGGCAGCGGCAGCAGGTGCGGCGGCGGCGGCGGACCCCTGCGGCGGCTACAACGGCGGCTTGGAGCGGCGGCGGCGGCGGCACAACTGGTGCGGCGGCGGCGGCGGCGGCGTCGGCGGTAGGACCTCTTCCCCAACTTTCCTTGAGCAGCCACTCGAGAGGAAATCTCTTCTTTTCTCAAATGACGGCTAGGGTTTGGGGGGGGTCCCTTCCCCTCTTATAGAGCCCTTGGCGGGCCAAGAGAGGAAAGGGCCCACTTGAGGCCCACAACCCACACCCATACTCATAGAAATAGATTAAAAGGTTCACAAAAAGGGAAAGGGCCTTAGGCTAGGGTCCCGAAACAAGGGAAACCCACCCGAAGGCCTAAAGAGAGAGAGAGAGACATGCAAAGGCCCGCTTAAACACGTGCGGGCTAAATAAAGTCATAATAAAATAGAAAACAGAAAAGATAGCTCCACGCGCGCGAGCTCGTGGCGAGAAGAGGGTCTCACTTGGTGTAGTGAAACTCGGGATCCTTCGTCTTCGCCTGTCGAGGGGGCTGGACGCGCGTAGGTGTCGGCTCCACCGGCGCCGTAGTGTCATGCCTTGGTGGCGACGGGGGTCGTACGCCACCAATCCTCCCGGGGTCGGAAGAACTCAACTCCGTCGAGTTAGCGGGTGTGTCGGGTAGCGGCTCGAGCAGGTCCGGTCGTAGGCGTGCCAAGTCGCTCTCCGTGATCCATGCGTCATCCTCTGCCGGGCGTCCCTGCCAACGCACGAAGAACCTCCGCGAAGCACCATCCCCTGTGAAGTCAATTATTTCCTGCAGTACCTCCTCTACCTGCTCATGCCAATCGGGTGGTAGTACCGGGGGAGTGGACTGCGGGGCAAACTCGCTCTCTGAGAAGGGGCCTGGGTCGGAAGGCTGATCATGAGGTGGTAGAGCTGAATAAGTGGCCAAGTCCGCCACGTTGAAGGTCGAGCTGATTCCCCACGAGGGAGGAATGCCGACGACGTAGGCGTTCTCGCCCACGCGAGACAGGACCCGGAACGGGCCCGCGCTACGAGCATGAAGCTTCGTAGCCGTGCCTGGAGAGTATCTCTCAGGTCTCAACCGAACCATCACCTGGTCACCCACCTCGAAACTCCCTGTGACGACGATGCAAGTCGGCAGCCCGCTTGTACGCTGCATTCTCGCTGAGTGATCCTATCATGAATGTATGCATGCAACTCACTCACATGCTGGGCAAATGCAACGCCATCCTCCGAGGCTCTAATGTGGGGGTCAACTGGGCACTAGATCTAGAGGTTTGCGGGGTACTAAGCCATGGGCAACCTCGAACGGGCTCATGCCGAGTGGTGCGGTTCGCCGAGGCGTTATACGCAAACTCGGCACGCGGGATAACTAGATCCCAGGTGGTGAGGTTATCCCCACCAAGGATCGGAGCAAGTTTCCTAAACTCCGATTGACGACCTCCGTCTCGGCCGTCCGTCCGAGGGTGGTGCGCCGTCGAGAACTTTAGCTTAGTCCCCAACATGCTCCACGGCGTCCGCCGAAGTGGCTCGTGAAACGGACATCGCGATCCGAGACGATGGACTTGGGCAGCCCATGTAAGCGAACTATCTCCCGGAATACAAAGCTGGGCCACTCGCGTGGCATCAGCCGTCTTCGAACATGGCACAAAATGGGCCATCTTCGAAAAGCGGTCCACTACCACCATGATGGAATCATGGTGACGAACCGTGCGAGGCAGTCCCGAGCACGAAGTCCATGCTCACGTCGTCCCATGGTCGCGTCGGGGACGGAAGCGGTGTGTAGAGGCCAGCATTCTTCTTGACCTGCTTGGCGAAGGCGCACACCTGCACGCGAGCGACGATGTTCCCGACATCGCGCTTCAAACTCGGCCAATAGAACTGCTGTTCTACTGCCGTAATCGTCTTGTCTCGGCGAAATGGCCGGCACGACCTCCGGAATGGCACTCCCAAGTGAGATGATCCGGGAGCAATGTGCGAGGAACGCACAACCTATTCCCTGAAGAATAGGTAACCCTCTGTCGGAGGTAGTCGCGTGCTCTGAGCGGGGGCCAAGCTCGAGGGCATGGACAATGGGGCCGAAATCGGGGCACGTCGAATATGAGTCCTTTACGGACTCGAACCCGGTAACCTGCACCCTCACCAAAGTGAGGAGATGCGCCCGGCGACTCAACGCGTCTGCGACCACATTATCCTTGCCCTTCTTGTGGCGGATGACGAACGTGTAGTCTCACGAGATACTCCACCCAACGTGCGTGTCCGTCGCCGAGATTCTCGCTGCGAGTGGAGGTACTTTAGGGCCTCATGGTCCGAGAAGAGCACGAACTCCTTGGACAGGGAGATAGTGGCGCCGGTGTCGCAAAGCTCGAATGACGGCATAGAACTCCTTATCGTACGTGGAGTCACGGGAGCTCGACGTCATTCAGCTTCTCGTGAAGAACTCCACGGGGTGGCCATCCCGGCTCAGGGACACCCCCGATGCCTACGCCGGAAGCGTCGCAGCGACCTCAAACACCTTCCCGAAGTCGGGTAACCGTAGGACCGGTGCTCAGGTCATCAAGGCCTTCAATCGACGAAGGCCTGCTCGGCTGCCTCGAGTCCACCGAAAGTATCCAGCCTCGAGGCAATCCGTGATCGGTGCCGTCACGTAACTAAAGTTACGGGACGAATCGGCAATAGAACGTCGCTGATCCCAATGAAGCTCCGAATGTCGTGGATGGTGGAAGGTCGTGGCCACGACGTAATGGCTCGCACCTTCTCCGGATCGGCGGACACGCCAAGAGCTAACACGATGAATCCTAGAAAGGAAACCTCGGTCGTGAAGAAGTAGCACTTCTTGGGGTGAGCGTAAAGCTTCTCCCGTCGAAGTGCATCGCAGACCTCGCGGAGATGGTGGAGGTGGTCCTCTCGACTGCGGCTATAGATAAGTATGTCGTCGAAGTAGACGACAACAAATTTTCCAATGAATGGGCGCAGGACCTCATTCATCAGCCGCTGGAACGTACTAGGCGCGTTCGAGAGGCCGAACGGCATCACTCGCCACTCATATAGACCATCCTTTATCTTAAAGGCGGTCTTCCACTCATCTCCGGGCGAATCCGCACTGATGGTATCCGCTTCTCAAATCAATCTTTGAGAAGACTACGGATCCCTGCCATCATGTCGAATAAGTCCTCGCAGCGCGGAATCGGAAAACGGTACTTGGCCAGTAATCACTGTGATAGCACGGCTATCACAACACATGCGCCAGGTACCATCCTTCTTTGGCGCAAGAAGGGCAGGTACCGCGCAGGGGCTAAGGCTCTCCTGAATGAGACCCTTCGCCAATAGCTCCTGAACCTGTCGCCACAGCTCCTCGTAGCGCGCGGGCTCCATCCGGTAGTGGGGCAGGTTCGGGAGGGAAGCTCCCGGCACGAGATCGATCGCGTGCTGGATATGGCGCATCGGCGGCAACTCGCCGGGCAGGTCCTCCGGGAATACGTCTCCGAACTCCGCTAGGATCGGCTCAGCCTGGCTCGGGCCGGTCTTGGGCGATCCGGGTGAACCGGGCGAACCGGGGTGGCCGATTCCCGCTGAGTCGGCTCAGCGGGAATCGTCCATTCTCGTCTTCGTGGGTTAGGGTTTCGTTGAAGAGGGTAGGGCGGCGCACGGCGAGGGGGCTTCGTGGCGGCGATTCCGGAGCGGAGGAGGGTTCGCCGGGCGGCGGAATGGGGGAGAAGGCCAGGAACGACGACCCTCGTGGCGGGTTGGTGCGCGGAGCTTGACGGGGAGAGCTGGAGGCGAGCGGACGGCGGCGGGACTGGTAGTCGGGTGTGGCGTCGGCGGCAGCAGGTCGTGAAGGCGGCGGCGGCGTGTCACGGCGGCGGCGCGGGGCGCGGCGGCGGCGAGGTGCGGCGGCGGCGTTCCGGACCTTGGAGGTCGACGGAGAAGGCGGTTTGGCGCGGCGGCGATGGCGGCGGCCTTGGGCGGCGGTGGTGGCGGCGGCCGGGATCGGCGGCGGCGGCAGCAGGGTGCGGCGGCGCGCGGACCTCTCGCGGCGGCTACACCCGGCGGCTTGGAGCGGCGGCGGCGGCACAATGCGCGGGTGCGGCGGCGGCGGCGGCGCGGCGGTAGGGACCTCTTCCCCAACTTTCCTTGAGCAGCCACTCGAGAGGAAATTTCTTCTTTTTCTCAAATGACGGCTAGGGTTTGTGGGGGGGTCCCTTCCCCTCTTATAGAGCCCTTGGCGGGCCAAGAGAGGAAAGGGCCCACTTGAGGCCCACAACCCACACCCATACTCATAGAAATAGATTAAAAGGTTCACAAAAAGGGAAAGGGCCTTAGGCTAGGGTCCCGAAACAAGGGAAACCCACCCGAAGGCCTAAAGAGAGAGAGAGAGACATGCAAAGGCCCGCTTAAACACGTGCGGGCTAAATAAAGTCATAATAAAATAGAAAACAGAAAAGATAGCTCCACGCGCGCGAGCTCGTGGCGAGAAGAGGGTCTCACTTGGTGTAGTGAAACTCGGGATCCTTCGTCTTCGCCTGTCGAGGGGGCTGGACGCGCGTAGGTGTCGGCTCCACCGGCGCCGTAGTGTCATGCCTTGGTGGCGACGGGGGTCGTACGCCACCACATATGATTACATTTTGAGTAATAAAAACAAGTGATCTAGATAAACCATGGGAGTATTCGTAATGGTTGACTTCTTTGGGGTTGGGTATCTAACAAGGCACCGAGGAAAAATGATTAATCAGAAGGTTTAAGTGCTATGGTATTGAAATGGAGAGATTTTGAGTGAAGTTCAAGCAAAATTCCTATCCCCTACCTTACATCAGCCGAACCTACTTAGTGTGGAAATTCCTCGATTCCGAACTTTCCCTTAAAAGAGAGCAATGATCTATAATTTTTTTGAGCCACCTATCTCTGCCCTATTAGGCATTTAGTTCCACTTTTCATTCAAGTTATTTAGTTACACCCATTTTCAGCCTCACTTATGATAATCACACTCCCAAGTGACTCACACATCCATCACATCTCCTCCACATTCCTCTCACATGTAAATATCCCTTCAAACATTACACTTCACATTTTGGAAAATTCTCTTCAAACCTCCACGAAAAAACTCCTCCATATCCTTATTTTGTGTAAACTCTTTTGAAATTTTGAAGTATCTTTGAAAAAAAAAGAGGCAAGGAAAAAGGAAGGAGAAAATAAAAAAAGAGAGAAATAGAAGAAGTGAAAAGAAGGAGAATAAGTTAGAGGAATATCTTCTCTTCTTCCACCACCATCTCTACCATTTCCATCTATCCCTACCATCCATCATCATCCACATCATTTGGGAGCTAAATTATTATAAGTGGTACCACCTTTCCTTTTAAAAATCCATTTTGTTTACACACATATTTGCTTTTAACCACATCATTCCTTTAGAAATAGTGTTTTTAATTTTCTTTCAACCACCTCAAACGCTGGATCCCAAAGATAGGAATACCTTTGCAATTGCACTCTTTTTAGGAGGAAGGTAAGTTGAGGGGAATTCTAATACATTAAGTAGCCTCTATTTTGAGGGAAGGAGTGATTAATCTATGAAGAGGGTAAGGATTACATCTTCTCATGAGAGTGTAAGGATCTTTTCATCCCCATAGCATAAAACCCTAGATATGCTCACCTTGATCACAATTGAGAATTACACTGGAGCATTAGCCGATGAGCACTACCCTAATATGCACTAAAGAAGTTAACCTAGAAATAGAATCTAGATCACTATGGTCCACACTATGAGGAAGAGTAATCATACTTTATTCATTTCACCTCTTTAGTGGTAGGATTAAGAAGTGGAAAGGACTTTCCAGGGAGATTCTGTAGTAAAATTGCTAAGAGACTAGTAATCATTTAAGTTGGAGGGTGTGATAACATGCAATCTTAACATGATAAAACATGATTATTAATACAAATTAAGGCATAAAACATTCCATTTATATGCATGTTATCATACTTTGAGTGCATTTCTATCATTTCATTCAATTTTATGTTATAATCTCAAAATACTTTAATTTAGGCTTAATTATGACGAATTAAAGATAAATAATTTTATAACCTATCTTTACTTGAGATTATAAGTGGTTTTTAAAGTTAAATAATGAGAGAAATCATTTTTATAAACATTCATTTAATTTTCTAAAGTTAAAATCTTAAAGAAATAGATGTATTTTTAAAATAATAAATTCATACTCTTGTTATTTAAATATTTTGACTTTTTATAATGATAGATAATTGAATTTCAAATCCAATGAAAAAATCTGGATTAATTTAGAGTTGTATTTTGAAATTTATGAATTTTCTAATTTTATGGATTTTTTCGGAATTTTTCTCAATTTATTTTTGAATTTAAATCGTTTAAAACAATTAAAAAAGATTAAAAGGGGGTTTATTTTCGCGCGGGACCCACGTCGATGCGACGTTGCAGAGCCACACGGACCCACGCGAGCACTTGCGTGGCGCGGAGGTGACGTGTGCAATATTTATATTTACTCGTATTATATAAGGTTATAGTACATATAAGCATCCGTAATCGGATATACGCTAACCCTCTAATTCAGTGCACCTTATAAACCCGTCAACTTTCTTTAAATTTATCCGTGTGGGACTAAACTACACGTAGTTTAAGTGTGCAGGACATGTGACTTAAGGCAGTGCGTCGGATCGAATGGAGCGCAGATCATCACGCGTTGATGAAGTGGACACGAGGTCCACCGGATCACATCGGCGCACGTGCTTTAAATAAAGAATTATAACGGTCGGGATGTAACGTGCGGAAGCACATGACGATCGTCGGATCGCGATCCAACGAAGGCAAAGTTGATGCGTTTTATAACGCATATCGGGAAGCTTCATCCGGAGCGTCCATCCGTGATCCAAAGGCCGCGATTTATTCATAACGGTTCGAATTCACGCGTTTAATCCCGACCGTTGATGGAGATTGAATGCATCCATCGGACTGTTACGCCCAAATCGCCTATAAATTGATGTGTTCTTCGATTTTGTAAGACATTCTTGGATATATTTATCAAATTGATCTATCTACACCCCTCCATCCTTGAATCTCTCGCTTCTAATCTCTTCTATACTCGATTCCACGTCTACAGAGTGATTAAAAGTGATATTTCGTCGATCGATTAAAGAGAATTTGTCTCTTGAACAGTTCATTTTAATACAAGAAATACGACATGGAGCTTTTTCTTATAAAAAATCACGATATAGTGCAAGGAAATTTGACTCGAATCTAAGAAAATAATCATGAAAGATTGTGACTAAAATCTAAGGAGATTTGACGTGTAGTGCAATACAGTTCAGAGTTACACTCAGCTCCAAACAAATAAAATTAGTGAGCGCAGTGGAGCAATCGTAGCCTTGGGCCAAGGAAGTCTCTAGATCCTTCTGTGACGGCCCTGGTCGAGCCACGTTGAGAAGCTCAGGCTCAACGGGCAAGAACTCCACGGCCCAGAGACGTCGACATCGTGGCCGCTTCGTGACCAGGCTTCCCCTCACCCGGCGCCCTTTTCCATTGGTATAAATACCACCACTAGTTCCTCTACTATAACGCAAGCAGCAGCGGCGATATTAGACGACGAGTCGCGGTCGGTATTACTCGACTATATTACTCGACTAGACGAGTGATCTGTTTCTCCCGCCGTAGAAGGTTCAATACGTTAGGAGATGGTTCTCTCAGTCGCGACTATGTCATCCTCCTCTGCCGTCGCCAAGTTGCCATTTGCGGCAGGAAATCGCACTCTCTTCAACCGCCGGGTCGCCTCCGTCCGCGTCCGTTGCCAGGCAGAGGTGAGCTTTTCTTGTTCCCAAGGCTCGACACTTTCAAAGTGCCGCGCTCTCCTTCTGTGGCTGCCTTGCCGGTCGAACTGTCGCTAATCTGTTTTGTTTTCTACTCGTTTCGAGCAGGAGAAGCCTACGCAGGCGGAGCAGCCGTCGCCGTCCTCTGAGCCTGCAACCGCGCCTTCGCCTTCCACCCCCGCTGCGGCTATCCCGGCGAAGGCTAGCACCAGGTTCTCCGACGTGCTGGCATTCGCGGGTCCGGCGCCGGAGAGAATCAACGGGAGACTGGCCATGGTGGGGTTCGTGTCGGCATTGGGAGTCGAGCTGGCCAGGGGCACTGGACTGGCCGCGCAGCTGGCCGACGGCCCGGGGCTGCCGTGGTTTGTGGCGACAGCGTCGGTGCTGACGGCGGCGTCGCTGGTGCCGCTGTTCAAGGGGGTGACCGCCGAGTCGCGGTCGGGAGGGGTGATGACCTCCGACGCGGAGATGTGGAACGGCAGGTTCGCGATGCTCGGCCTCGTAGCCCTGGCGTTCACGGAGTTCGTCACCGGCTCTCCGCTGGTGTGACAAATCTCAAACCCCACTTCCCTGTAAATTCAATGAGTGGAAGCGAGTAGCTGTAATTCGTAATGCATTGAATATGAACTTGTTGAGGAAGACCCCGTCGTTCTTTACAGAGTATATTTTCACCAAATTTAAATATAATTTGACCGACAAAGTTCAAGTCGGAAGGTCGTACGCTTGGGCAAAACAATGGCGGAGGAAAAAAAAAACTTCAGGCCAAAGGCAACAAGTTTATGTATTTTTCAGCACTATTCATGGTTATTGAACTGTTATCAACGACATCTATTTACCTGAACAAGGTTTTTATTTCCGTTTCCTTTTCCAGAAGAAGAAAGAAAAAAAATGCACAGGAAATGGAAGAAGCGAGAATTGTGAGCTAGATGAGAGAAAATAAATGAGGGTAGCGAAGAGTGAAGAACAATAAATGCCAGACTCAAGAACATAGACAGAGAGAGGGGAGAAATCAATCAAATTTCCAAGTATCTTCATGAAGTGAGCTTGCTCAAAATTTTTGGACGAGAGAGACTGAAAGAGCAAAAACTGTGAGAGGGGAGAAAAAAGAGAGGGTGCTGGGAAGACAAATTGATTATAGTGTAATTCTATAATTTTAATTTCCCGTAAAAAAAAAAGGACAGAAGTCCCAATTATTTTGTTAAAAATGGTTTAACTTTTAAATCAAATAACGGGCTTCTCGAGTAGCGCTATGAAATGAATAACGCTCTCGTATTCCCCCATCGTTCATCTCTAGACCTGTAATTTTGTAATCAAAACCTTTATGCCGCTGATTTTGACAGAAAAATAGAACAACCCAAGAAAGGTGAATAAATTACAATAGTTTAAACTATTATCTGCAAATATTTGCAAATGTAATTCATCCGGAGTTCCTAGGATCTGTTTGCTTCAGTTGCGATATAATTATCAGAAGTTGCATGTTGAGATTGATGTGTTGATGAACGATTTTTCTGATCGAGCAAATTGTCTATATGAAGAAGATCTTGATTTCTATTGTTATATATTCTAAGGCGTTGAACACATATCTTATTTTTTCTGTAAGACAGTCATCTATATTCTGTTTTGAATATTCTACCTTGGAATTCATTATGTTCCAAACTCTCCAATTTTACAAAAGGCGGGCACGCCATAGAGCTGAAGAGGGAGGGAGGGAGGGAGAGAGAGAGAGAGAGAGAGACTTAGAGACTTAGAGACTTAGAGACTAAATAATGACAAAGTTTATCTTTTTATCACTTTTTTAACAATCAAACCAAATGACAAACATGTTTGCCATTCAGTTCATTTCTCAATGTTTAGATTGTGATTCATTCATTTGACTAACTATGAAAAAGAACAAATCATTTTTGCTAAAGCCTACAAATCCCATTTTATGGCATGGCGGGTATGAAACTCTCTAATTGGATGGTGAAATAACTAAGAGAGAGGGTGAGTTAGTTCTTTTGTATATTTATTTTATCTAAGTCTTTCAATGAATTCATTAGTTATTCGCTAAATTCTTCTCGTCAATCGTACATTCGATTTTTTTTTATTCTAGACAAGGAATACAAACCTCACACACTAATCCTAAGATGAGACAGTTCTCCCTAAGTCACTACTCACCTTTTCTATTCTCCTACAAACAATTACTGACTAGCCGAGTTAAAATCATAGTTATGATATGCCCTGGACACACACACTTGGTTAGTGACCTCATGCAGAGTGGCATCCTTCAGTACATTGCCACTCCTCCCATAATTGATGGGCTAACTTGTAGAGCTCTGCTCACCCACTCCATACTCTCCTTCAAGCCCCCTTGTCTCTCTAAATTCTTCAAGCCTCTTCACCAGTTCATGCGCGATCTAAGATTGTCCTTTATCCTCAATCGCAGCACAATCCTGCAAGGTAGAGAACTCTTAAATTTCCAATCAACTCTGTAGACTCATCCCAAGTCCTGTGCAGTTTGACAAGGAATCTGCCCCTTATCCTCTCAAGTAAGTGCAATTTTCCAAGAGTCAAGTAAGTGGTTTTACTTAGCTCTAATTCGATAGACTTTATAAAGAGCCACAATATTTTATTTTAACAAAAAAACATTCAGATTAAATAATTAGAGATAATTTAAAAATGCGGCAAGAAATAAATAAGATAAATTCACCCTCATGAGTTGACTTTGACTTTGATGAGTTGACTATTTTCGGCTACTGTTATTGACTTTTGGCATCTGGGCCCTTGAATGTCATAATGATGTTGAGAATGAATTGAAACATGCCTAGAATTTTCCTCTACATGTGCATTAGATGATGATCTTCGTATGCATAGAAGATGAATGGTCAACAAAATTATTTTTTTGACAATTTGCTCTTGATAAAGCTCTTAATTAAACTTAAAAGTTTAGTTCTCAACATAGCTGAAAATATGATTCAATTACAACCAAAAAAATCTTACATGAATATCACTTGAATTATTTTTCAGTATATTTGAAAATTAGAGTCAAATATAATCTAAAAATTCTACACTAATATCACTTGAACTCTTCCTCAGTACATCATAAACTTATAGTCAAATATTGTTTGAAGAAATTTTTTAATTTAAATATCAAATGATGACTGCCTAAAAGCACACGCGATGACCATCTAGGCTTCGGAGAGCACCTAAACGCACAATTTTGAAGAACACAATGGTTATTGGTTGCACATTTTTGCCATAATTTTGAAGGATTTTTAAGAAAATTTGGATATGCTCTTCTAATCCAAAGTTTTGATTATGATCGAAGTAATACCATTGATCAGCAATTTGATTGAGCATCTAACTGATCACTTAGATGCTATCAAACACGGTCAATTTTTTCCCTATATATTTCTATTCTAAAGCATTGATCAAGGCTGTATGAGAGCCATTTTAGAAAAGCTTAAGAGCTATCGAAAAGGGGGAACAATGCACTCTCCATCACTGCATTCTTATCACTGCCAGTGAAGTTGGAGCTGATTGACCAAGAAATTATAACTCATAGTTGGAGTTTGTTACATGACTCATGCATAATATTAGAGAGCAAGAGTTTCAACACTTACAACGGCCAGATGACTCATGTAACCCTACACACAATGATCATTGTGGGTGAAACCTATGCATCTTTAATTTCCTCCATGCTTGCACAAGAAATAAAACTGACCCATAATCATACAACTAAATCTACGAAAGATGAGGTTCACAAGACACTTGAAGATACTTGGCGCTTTAAACAACACCCTAGCATGATGGCAACTAGAGAAAACCCATCAATTCCCAAAGCTCTCTTTTATGGCAAAGGACATCCTTCCCATTCAAGAACTCAATAATTGCACACTCAAGCGATCTAGACAAATAACATAGAGCAAATCACTTTTGATGATATCAAAGTGACGATTGCAATAAGAGTACCTTGGTACCATGAATGAAAAAAAAATGAACCATCAAAGGATTGGTAAACTGAGTTTTCATCAAGATATAAATATTAGTTTTCAGTTTCAAAAGCTTTTTTTTATACGTTTTCAGAATTTGGAATGTTGGCAAAGAATGATAGATAAGTATGAAGTTTCCATCGGTGATAAAAGATAATGAACCTTTTTTTTTCTTAGGAAGATTTTACATTGAGCTTATTTGAAGGAAGTTTGGCAAAGTCATAGAGGGAAATTTTTTTTCTTTTAACAATCGTTCCATTCTCTTTTCTATTGTACCCAATCTCTTCCAATTGCACTTGATCTTATTTTAGGGAATGATATCATAACAAGTTTTTATTGGGTAACGCAGTTTTTCTTTCAATAACTACAAACGATGCTATTTTTCCTACATAAGATCTTTCAATTGAGTATCATATTTTTAATATAGTTGATTGGTCTTCTCCTTTATTTCTGTAGGGCTGTGATATTTCCAATGAGGATGAGCCACATGCAATATGATGGGGGGCTCTCTGAGGAAATATGTGGAGATGTGAGAAAAGGGAAGGGTGTTATTGGCCACTCCATTGATGACATTTTTCTTATGAGGGAGAGTTGTCTAGGGTTTTCGATGTCATATAGGATAACAATTTTTGTGCAAGTTCAGATTTATTTTTTGGGTGTTCTTTCTATATAATGTGTGATTGACATGATATTCATGTTTTTCTATAGAACAAAAAATAATAAATTTCACATTGATTATAAATTTTGTGATATTGAATTGAAGACTGCGTGTAATGTTTTTCATAATCCATGAAGTTAGTTCTGTTCTAGCCTCCAAAGTAGATATACTTTTTCATTCTTATTAATTTGATTTATTTATGATTGCAATATCGCATTTTTAAATGATATTTATTTCCCGATCGTTTTTTCTCTTCTTTCCTCTATCGTTTTTTCTCTTTATCTCTCGTCCCCCTCTCTCTCCTGGTTCAACGGTCCTCCCGTCTTCCATTTCCAGATCTCTCTCTCTGGGGGAATAAAAGACCGCCGGTACCAAATTAGGTAGACGTGTCGCCGACACAACGTAAACGCCGAACTTTCTCGATTCTTCGATGGAGGTCCTTGTGGAGCCACGTCGCAGAATCTTACGCTTCGAGAAGGAAGTCCGACGTGGCCACTTTGTGTCCAAGATCCAGCTCACCGGGTACCCTTTTTCTGTTCTATAAGTACATGTACTCGTCTTCGGCAGTAACGCAAGCAAGAAAGCATTCGTCTACTCTGAACTGTCCTTTCCGACCCCGAAGGCTTAAAAAGCTTAGAGATGGCTGTCTCGATCGCGACCATGTCCTCTTCCTCTGCCGTCGCCAAGTTGCCCTTGACGTCAGGAAACCGCACCCTCTTCACCCGCCGGGTCGCCTCCGTCCGCGTCCGTTGCCAGGCAGAGGTGAGCTTTTCTCGTTTCCAAGGGTCGACACTTTCAAAGTGCCGCGCTCTCCTTCAGTGGCTGCGTTGCCGGTCGAATTGTCGCTGATCTATTTTGGCTTTTTACTCGTTTGGAGCAGGATAAGCCTTCGCAGACGGAGCAGCCGCTGCCTTCCTCTCAGTCTTCCCCTTCCCCTTCGCCCGCGCCTTCCCCTGCCCCCGCCGCGGCGACTATCCCGGCGAAGGCAAGCACCAGGTTCTCCGACGTGCTGGCGTTCGCGGGTCCGGCGCCGGAGAGAATCAACGGGAGACTGGCCATGGTGGGGTTCGTGTCGGCATTGGGAGTCGAGCTGGCCAGGGGCACTGGGCTGGCCGCGCAGCTGGCCGACGGCTCGGGGCTGCAGTGGTTTGTGGCGACGGCGTCGGTGCTTACGGCGGCGTCGCTGGTTCCGCTGTTCAAGGGGGTGACCGCCGAGTCGCGGTCGGGAGGGGTGATGACCTCCGACGCGGAGATGTGGAACGGCAGGTTCGCGATGCTCGGCCTCGTAGCCCTGGCGTTCACCGAGTTCGTCACCGGCTCTCCTCTCGTATGACGAACTCAGCACCCATCATCGCCCTCTCCGGGGATCTTAGTCGTTTAGTCGGTCAGGAATAGTTCCCCCGGTATCGCTTCTATGTCTGATACCAACTCTCCATTTTTTGCAACTTGTTGCAGTGGTAATTCGAACATAGTTGACATTATATCTTTAGATTGCTAAGTATTCATTTCTAAGTTCACAAAATATATGTATATATACATATATATAAGGGTAAAAATCTTTTAGTAGCACGACCTTTCATTTTAGGTCCAGATTGTGGCACCACGTCAGCATTCCCGCTGAGGTGGACGGTTTTGTTATTCCGTCCCCCGCGTGGCTACCACGTTTGGTCCACGTACTTCTTCATTCTCTCTCTCTCTCTCTCCCTCTCTTTCTCTCTTCTCTTTCTTCTCTCCCCCTCAGCGACGGTCTCTCTCGCGAGGGGGAGATTTTTCTTTCCTCTCCTCTCTTCTCGCGCTCTTCTTCTCCTCTCTTCATCGCGAGAGGGAGAAATCGCTTCTCCCTCTCTCACGATCTTTCTTCTTCTCTTCTTCTCTTCTTTCTCTCACTCTCTCCTCACCCGCGCGTCTCTCTCTCTCTCTCTCTCTCTCTCTCGCGACGGAAATTTCCGTCGCGAGGGAGATTTCTTTTTCTCTCTTCTTCTATTCTTTCTCTCACTCTCTCCTTCTCTTCCTCACTTTCTTCCTCGCCTGCGCGTCTCACTCTCTCCGTACTTGGTTTTGAGATTTGTCACTACTCACTAGCCACTTCCTTCAACCATCCTACTGAGAAAGTGGGCAAGAGCTACGGGGAAGAGGGAGAGAGTTCGAGAATGGCGAATGCGCTAGCTGATTGAATCGACGAGCATAAGGAAAATATTCAAAAAAACTTTCGTAAAAGTCCTCAACTCCCAGAATTCGCCAGGAACCAGAACGGCGTGTAGAAAGAAGGGGTCGAGATCTGTAGTTGGTCACGTCCGCCTCGATGGTGAAAATGCAGTCGGCTGTGAGCTCTCGGTACTCCCCACCTAAATCTCTTCTGCGGGCCAGCGCTAGGACGCCGCTGGACGAGTGGAGGATGGCATGGCCGGCGAGCTCTCTGGTCTTCACCCACCTAAATCTCTTCTGCGGGCCAGCCCTCAACGGGAAGACCTCGAACGGGCAATGCTCGTCGGTCGACCACTGGACGAGGTTCAGCTCTCCGGAGATCACGGCGAGACCGTTCGCGCTACGGGGATTAGAATGAGGCTCCACTTTTATCAGCGTCACTGTCGGCCAAGAAGAAGAAGAAGAGGAGGAGGAGGACGGCTTCTCGCCTCGGAGGTCAAAGACCAGGTCGTGGAAGCTCTTGTCGAGCGCGTAGAGCTTCCCGTTGTGGGCCAAGATATCGTGAAAGTGGCTTTTCGTGCTCGCCGAGGTTGAAGCTTTTGAGAGATCCGTCCAGACGTCGTCGCCTATGGCGGCAAAGGCCAACTCTGACCAGTCCCACCGCTGGCCAAATTTTTTGTTTCCTACTGACACGGGCCGACGAGAACGGGCGAGTTGTGGCGGCCGAGGTGCGCGGGCGAGGAAGAAAGCGAGGAAGAGGAGAGAGTGAGAGAAAGAAGAGAAGAAGAGAGAAAGATCGTGAGAGAGGGAGAAGCGATTTCTCCCTCTCGCGATGAAGAGAAGAGAAGAAAGAGGAGAGAGGAGTAGAAGAGCGCAAGAAGAGAGGAGAGAGACCGTGCTCTCCGTCGCGAGAGAGACCGTCGCTGAGGGGGAGAGAAGAAAGAGAAGAGAGAAAGAGAGGGAGAGAGAGAGAGAGAGAATAAAGAGAGAGAGAATGAAGAAGTACGTGGACAAAACGTGGCAGCCACGTGGGGGACGGAATAACAAAACTGTCCACCTCAGCGGGAATGCTGACGTGGTGCCACAATCTGGACATAGAAAAAGGTGGTGCCACTAAAAGATGTTTACCCTATATATAAACACATGCACACATTAAATTTTTCTTAGTCAGCTCTACACCTTCATTATCTAGCAAAATAATTTCAAAAAATGGTAAGGAATGTCCTTTGCCATAACAGAGAGCTGTGGGATTTGATGGATTTTCTCTTGTTGCCGCCATGGCAATCTGTGGCTCCAAGCATCTGCAAGTTGTTGGCTGAATGTGTGTTGATTTTATTTCTTGTGCAAGCATCGAGGCTAAGTGAAGTCCTTGCTATTCGACCTCACTAGGTTTGTCAAGTCAGTTCGGTTGCAAACCATGCCTTACCAAGCCAAACTTTCCTAGCCCAAAAGATCAACCCACTGCAACAATCAAGTCCAAAAATCTAGAAGAAGGGGAGGGGCAAGGAATTCTAGAGACGAAAGAGAAGAAATGAGAATGGCAAGAAATTCTAGAGAGGAAGAGAAGAAAGGGGACGTGCAAGGAATGCTAAAGAGGAAGAGAATAAATGACAATGGCTTTCATTTGTCAAACCCTATTTAGTATTGATTTGTGAGCAAATTCTAAAGATATCTTTATTATTTCTACTATGTTGGCTAAGTATTCAAATACATTTATTCTTTGACTCAATCTCCTCTTATACAAGGGCAGATAATCCCATCTTGACCTCTCAATCACCTATGAGGTATAATACCAAGCTGGATATTTTAGATATCTAGTGATTAGGTATTCGTATGTCATAGTCAAAGCACGATCATCTCTCCACAATATATCTTTGGTGTCACAAGTATAAGGACAACCTAACTAATGATAATATGATTGACTTGATTAGGTAGAATACCATTTAAGTATCCATACAAATCAATTCAACAAACTCTTTCTCAAAAAAAAAAAATCCATTATCTATCCTGGAGTCTCAATACCAACGCCACATATCAACCATACTTATAGGTGAGATCAAATAGTGCTATTATGTTTAAATATTTCATTATCATTATCAAGTATCCTTCAAATATGAAAATTTATAACATATTTTTAAAGCCAAGTAATTTTTGTGCTATGATCTCATCACAATTTATTTCAGTTATTTCAAATATCACACAAGAATGATAGTGAAGGAAATTTCATATTAACAAAATATCAAGGAGACATGAAAGTGGGTGATTGGCTTGCAGGCCATATAATATCCATCAGCATCTATATGAACTAAAAAAATAGAGAAATTTACCATTTAATGTAAATAGAAACAAAATAGGTCTAGTCTCATAGGTTAAAAATAATACAAATTAATGCATGTTAGGCCTTAAATACTAAAATCATATTTATACCCTATTTTAGTCCTAAAGAGAAAGTTTATTGACATTATTTATCTAGTAAGTAATACCTAAATATGACATAGATGTAACTACTAAGTCATGCTTATCACTTGTAACTGCTTGTTGACGAGGGCATTACATAAAGCCATCTATTGAGGTGACAATGACAAGTAAATTTTCAAAATGATGTTATGGAGGCACATTAGCATATTTGTTGATAAGGTAGAGCTGAATAAGAACATATTGAAGATGAATCCATGACACACTAGTAGGATGTGAATTTTTTTATGATGACATCATAATGAATGATGATGCAGTAGGATGATATTTCACTCATATGTTGTTGAGGCCATCTAATCATCATAGATGTCATGAGGCTTTAGCCATCTTATCACTGAAAAAAATTGATGATGCAATTTCTTGCACATGGACCCATTATTTATCATGTTAGTTGAATGTGAGTTTGACAATTTATGTTATGATTTATTGATGTTTATGATAAAAAAATTATATCAAGAGCAACTCGGTTGAGGACTACAGAGACATATGGATGATATGTTGGCCAAATTTGTTTAGGACTACAGGTACATATGGCTTGAGCACCTTACCAAGGTAAGCATAAAGGGAGAGCTTCAACAAACTAGAGTAAGAATTTCAATTTTTTAAAATTTTCATATCAAACTTTACTACTTGGTTGATGGATTATCATTCATTTTAAACATGCAAATATTTTATCTTGGAAAAGAATATCACATATTTAGAATAGAGAACTCCTGAATATATATATCCACTATCTTTATTAACACATGCAATATTCTCTTACCTTATATATGTCATTTCCAACTTTTAATTTCATATATTATCTCATATATCATTCAATGCCTCTAAAAGTCATGCTGACCAGTAGGGCATTGACCAATGGCCTACTTAAGGAATTGTCAAAAATAAGGAAGGTCATATATCTATCTCTTGGTAGTTGATACAACTCTCTCTCTCTCTCTCTAAAATGATTATATCTTTACACTAGCTATAAAGAACAATCATATCTCTATGACAAATCTTCTCTCTCTCACGATCAAGCTCTCAAGAACTACCAATCTCACAATCAGATTCCTTCCAACGTCCTAGTTTGATTTGTGCATGTGGTTTTTTTAATCTAGAGATCTAAGTTGTTGTTTTTTTTTCCTTTTTTTCTGTTTTGATTGCAGGAAGAAATTGCTTCTACTGTGTCTTCTCTCATAACCAATTTTTGATTTTTGATTGATTCGATATTTTGATCCATCAAGATATTTAATTTGATGTAGGACTTTGATCTGTGATCTATGGTTGTTCTTTCAAAATTATTTGAGAAGTGTTTTCAAAATTAGGGTGTAGTTTTTATTCTTTAATTTTAGTTTTTATTTGAGAACTAGATTTTGATAAGGTTAATTTGGATTAAATTGCATGTGAAATATCTGAATAGATTTAGTGAGTTATCTAGATTGAGAGGTCAATAATGGGTCATTTAAGGCTATTTTTCATGTCTATTTAGCATAAACTGAAGGTGAAATTTTTAGGTCTATTTCTGGTGATTTATCAAGTAAATTTTAAGGTCTATTTTTGAGCATTTATCACGTGAATTTCTAGTGATCTATCAAATGAATTTTAAGGTCTATTTCTAAGCAAAGTGAGAATGTTGTGCGTCAAATTCCACCGTGTTTTGACATCTAATATCAACTTCATATTGTCGGAAATCTTCAGCTGCATGAAAAGTTTGAAATATCTTGTCAATCAGAATTTAAAGTAGCTCCTTTCTCAGTTTTGCTTCTGTTTCTCCCTCACCATTCTACAATTTCTTTTTATCAAACTCCATTAAAGAGAAAACGACTTACGTTTTGGAGAAAGAACACATAACTCCATTACCATAGCTTGAGGGTCCGACTTCTTCATGTGCATTGTCGTCCAAGATATCTTATGCTCCCTATCTCATTATCTACAATATCTTGCTATCCATTCACACCATTCTTCGTTTTAACAAGTTGTGTCATCGTCGGCTTTTTTATCTTATTAAAAAAATGTGTACCCTGAATGTTAAATGAAAAAATTAGACATATAATAAGAAAGATAGATCAATTATAAAGTGCAATTAGTTCATACAAATCAAAAGATATGTCAAGAAAATACTTAATTACTAAATATGATGGATGAATTTTGAAATAAATAAAATGCACGTTGAAGACGTAAATAATTCAACTCAAGAAAGATGTTCGTTAGGCAGAAAAGGTTGGAAATGATAATTTTTAAATCAGTAGATTGGGAGGGGAAATGGGCTGGCTTACCAAATAAGGATGATGAAATTTACATATTGTATAAAAACTGAGGATATTAATTAAGCTTTAATTGTTTATAATTAGACAATGGTATATTTTTTTAAAAAAACCATAAGAATGGTATATTTCTCTCAGTTTGATAACATTTTTATTTTATAATATTTTTATTTCTAGCCTGCGCAACGCTGCTGGGTCTTCTCCCTTAGTTTTTGTTCGATTAATCGGTTGGGCCAGTTAATGAAACTGACATACCTGGCCCGACCCAACTAGTGGGGGCATCGACAAGTGTAGATATCATGGTCAGACGTGACACGCGTGGCATCGCAGCTCTTCAGATGTTCGCCCGCATGCGCCAATCCCCTTTCCACATCAAAGGGCAGACCGAGAGCTTCTAGTTTGAGGTTGGGTCGGGGCCTGCAGCACAATGCTCGGATCCTCACAGCTTGACCAACCAGGTCTTCTCCCCAGGTCTTGGGTCGGTCAATTCGTTGGGCCGGTCCATGGACCCGAAGTGACCGATCTGATGCATGAGATAGACATCGACGCAGGTAGATGCCTAAAGGTCACCCTTTTGGTCTCACTTGAGCAGTAGAGGGAGGAGGTGAGTCAATCTTCTACAGCCGTACAGTCCAAAGCCGGTTTCGTGGTCAAAACTGGTAGCCCCCTGTAAAGCGAAGGGCTGGAGCCTCAAGAGGGCGGCAACGGACACTATGACATTCAGAAGAATAATGTCAGCAGTGACGACTACTTCACGATCTAGAAGGCCGCGTCAGTGCTCCTCAGTGTGTGCGCGTCGGTGTGTGTGTGAGCGAGAGAGTGCGTGCGAGCACGAGTGTGTCTAAGTGAGAGAAGAGAGAGTGCACGTCATCCTTTTTCGCTATTCTTCAGGCGGCGGCCCCGCGACGATTTTACTTGGTCATCCCACAGACGGATCTTTCTTTAACTGATCAGCACATGAAGCATGCAAGCTGGAAGAGAGAGAGAGAGAGAGAGTAAGAAACTATTGCGATATTCCTTAGTCATAACCCTGCTGTCCTTCACTTTAGACCCTTGACCTCTATCTCTCTCTCTCTCCCATCTCCCATTTATTTATACTCAGGAGTCATGCACGACGATGAAAACATTGAACGAAATCTACCTTCAAAAGAATGTTCTCAATTCCTATCAGAGATGATATCATGGAGAGGGATGAAATTTCCACGCCTTCGTCCTCCACCATCAAGCCCTCCGTTCTCCTCCGTTTCCACGCCGGATACTTCCGCATCAGCCTCTCCCTCAGCAGCCAAGCCCTCCTTCTGAAAACCCTAACGGAGCCCTCCGTCACGGGCTCCGACGCCGTCAACCGCGTGCTCGGCGCCCTCCCTCCCTCCTTCTTCACCATTTTCTGGTCCTTCGCGCTCGCCGCACTCATATTCCTCTGCGTCCTCTACTCTCTTCGCTGCATCTTCCACTTTAACGGCGTGAAGGCAGAGTTCGATGATCGCGTAGGGGTGAACTACCTCTTTGCGCCGTGGATCTCTGCGATACTTCTTCTTCAGTGCTCACCGTTTCTCCGCCCGGAGTCTTGGCCGTACGTCGCCCTTTGGTGGTGTTTCTCAGGTCCGATCCTGGTCCTCGATGTGAAGATCTACGGACAGTGGATCACCAAGGGGAAGAAGCTTCTGACCTTGGTGGCCAACCCTACGAGCCAGCTCTCGGTTATAGGGAACCTGGTAGGTGCCCGAGCTGCGGCGCAGATGGGGAACCAGGAAAGCGCCCTCTTGATGTTCTCGGTGGGGATGTCGCACTATCTCGTGCTGTTCGTGACTCTGTATCAGAGATTTGCTGGCGGGGAGGGAATTCCCGCCATGCTACGTCCCGTGTTTTTCCTCTTTGTTGCGGCTCCTAGCGTTGCAAGCCTCGCTTGGGTCTCCATTGTCGGCAGCTTCGACACTCCCTCCAAGATGCTCTTCTTCCTCTCTCTCTTCCTTTTCAGTTCTCTGGTAAGCATGACCTCTCTCTCTCTCTCTCTTTCTCTCTCTCTCCACCAATTTCGAGCTCTGGAAAGGAATTGTCTCTTTAGGATTACATGGGTTCCGACGTAGTATTGACGCGATGATCACACCCCTTTTTCGTTGTGAGACAACCCATGTCACCAGGAATATTCAACGATGTTCTACTTGAGAGAGACTGAGCGAGAGAGATGACGTAGCCTAGTGAGATCCAGGCCATGCCGTTCACGATTTGAACGACACCGTCCTCCGCATTTCTGATGATTCAACGGTTGATTTGACGACAGGTCTGCCGGATTGCGATGTTCAAGAGGTCAATGAACAAGTACAACGTTGCGTGGTGGGCCTATTCGTTCCCTCTGGAAGTTCTCGCGCTGGCCTCGGCGGAGTACGCAAAGGAAATGAAGAGCGACCTAGCCGACTGGCTCATGCTGGGCCTTACCATGCTCTCCATTCTCGTCTTCCTCGGACTCGTATTCTCCACGGCACTCCACTCTGGCCGACTCCTGCGCAAACAAATCTCCATCCCGGCCTCACCGTTCTAGAAGGAGAATTGAGAGATCTATGACCCGTATGTACATGTAAATCTGACTATTTCAGTAGATGATGGTCCGTTAGAAATTCGTTTCATCATGAATATGTTTGACAGAACCTCTCTCTCTCTCACACTCACAGGGAGTGCTTCCTCCCCTAGCCCCTCCCTCTCATTCTGTGTTAAGCGGATGCAGAAAGGTCGTCGGTGTAGTGGGAGGGGATTGCAGAATAAAAGTGGAGAAAAACCAGTGGCAGAGTAGAAAACTAGAATATTCCTTGTCAATGGCGAAAGATCCGACGCTCGCACGACAACAGCATCGTGTTCGCTTCTCTCCGGCTGACACCTGGACGGATATCCTCGGGCTGTGTCTCAGTTCTGACTTCCCCAGTCCCTTTTTGGCATGCCGTAAAACGCGGCTGGAGAAAGTCGGTGTAGTGGGAGGAAATTGCCGACGAAAGTAGAGACGAACCCGTGGGAGTAGAAGACTAGACTCTTCCACATCTTTTAGCGAAAGAGATCGCACATGACATCTGCGCCATGGTCATTCCTCTCTAGCTGACACCAGGAATGCGGTCCTCTGGACCTTTCTCTCTCTACGTGTGTCGCTAGCACTCAATGATGTGGAACAAAATAGGAAAATCAAAATTTATCAAAGAGAAGTGTAATGGATGGTGTTTTGATAGAGGGATGTCGTGAATTTGTAAGATTGGTGACCTTGAACTCTCTAAGTTTAACCCCACAATTGGAGAGGAGAGAGATCGTTTTTAGTAACCTTGAATTGGAGTTTCTATTCAATGAATCAAACCACATTTCACAACCAATGTGCATGAATACCCAAATATATGATTAGAGGCTATCCTAGGGTTCACACAAATCCTAAGAGCAAGAGATTTTTGGGGAAAGATGATCTATCACACAAAATTAGAGGAATGAGAGTACCTTGATGGAGATTCTTGACTGATATGATCTTGTTGGGGCAAAATTCGAAATCTCCTTCTTGACTTCTCCTTGCTTTGAGAGAAAAGAGAGAAGGGAATGAAGAGGAATGATGAAAAGAGGGAAGGAGGAGAAGAATGAGAAGGGGGAATGAGAAATGAAGGGTGTGTGTTGTGGAAAGGAAGAAGAAGAATGATGGAGAGGAAAAAGTTGTGGATTGGTGTGTGGATGAGAGGAAATGAGAGAGAGGGGGGAATTCTTAGAGGATGAGAGAGAAAGAGTGGGGGAATAATAAAACTTCAAAATTTTTTAAATTTCAAATTTTGAGAGAGAGTTTCACAAGATCCACATAAATAGGGGAAGAGAGAGAATTTCAACCCTTGAAGGGGTGTGTCTCTTCAATGGGTGCCACCTTTTGAGGAGAAATTTCGATCCTCTTGAAAGGATGCCTTAAAAAGCCACTTTTCAAGATGTGAGGGTGTCATTTGGAGGGTTTTAATTGGTGGAAATTTTAGGAGTAATTTGGTTGTAGTAATATATCCTAAAATCATGGGTTTACGTTGACTTGGTCAAAGAAGGATCTATGATACAAATAACTTGAAATTTGGGAACCTAAAATTGCTTCGTATAATTTAGGGAGATGATTTGACTTGGTCAAAGGGGTTCCTAAATTTTAAGAAAGTAGTTTGACTTGGTCGAAGGCTCAAAATTAAAGGTTTTTGGTCAAGAGAAGGGTTTGGCCAAGTCAAGGGAAGTGTTTTAAGGATTCTAAAGATTAAGGGGTGGCAAGCCCATCTTCATGGGCTTGCTCCTCTTCATGTCTTCAAATTATTTTGATATCCACATGTCTTCTTATGATAGTGTTGACGATGAGATGAAGAAACCCTCGAATCGTATATGGAAATGAGAGTACATAGGTCCTTATATAGGAGAAGATGAGAGGAGAAGATAAATGGGCTGAGAGCCCAACACCACTATGGGACACTCCCCCTCAAGCCGGAGCATATAAATCAAACATGCCCAGCTTGGTACACGTGGTGTCATATAAGATCCCAGCTAGACTCTTTGTGAAGACGTCTGCAAGCTAATGAGATGATGTCACATGAGGAGTGGAGATGACTCCGGACATAACCTTGTCTCGTATGTAGTGGCAGTCAATCTCAATGTGCTTTGTACGCTCATGAAAGGTGGAATTTCCGGCGATGAAGATAGCGGCTTGATTATCACAATGCATAGGCATTAGAAAGGAGATGAAATGTTGAGATCTTTGAGAAATGATCGAAGCCATACCATCTCCCGCGCGGTCTCAGCCATAGCTCGATACTCGGACTCTGCGGTGGAGCATGATACCACCTTCTTTTTCCAGGATCGCCAGGTGACAAGGTTACCTCCAATGTAAGTGCAATAGCCTATAGTAGATTTACGATCTCCCTTGTCACCTGCATACCCGGCGTCGAAGTGATAACATACATTTTATAAATGAATTTGCATGATTATTGATGCAATTAAAGGCATTAATTGTTCTAATTGTATGCATGTTATCATATTTTAAGTACATTTCTATCATTTTACATAATTCATGTTATGATCTAAAAATACATCATTTTATGGATATTTATGCATAATTAAATATTATGATTTTAATCCTACTTATATTTGAGATCATAATAATATTATCATGATTAAATGATAAGAGAAAAGATATTTATTAACATTCACGTATTTTATAAATTTATTTTATAAGATACATGAGTGTATTTATTTAATTAAAATTCATTCTCTTGTTATTTTAATATTTTGACTTTTTATAATGATAAATTATTCAATTTCTGATCCAACAAAACAAATTTGAATTAATTTGGAGTAAATTTTGAAAGTTATGATTTTTCTAATTTTTAGGATTTTTTTTGGAATTTTTTTGAATTTATTTAATTGTATTTTTTATTTTTAAATAATTAAAAAGGAATTAAAAAATGTTTTTAATTACCGCACACTGACGTGGTGGAGCGCTGCCACGTGGTGACGCGCAGACGTGTCTGTGTGACACGTGGACACGCATGTGTGCGTTTGTGCATGGCGTGTTTGCGTGACACGCATGTGTGTGCGTGACACGTATGCGCAGAATTATAAATGGGTTAGGAGCATCCGTAATCAGATTTAAGCTAACCTTACAAATCTACGTATCTTATAAACGCGATTAAATCTCATATTTTATTCCGTGTGGGACTATGTTCCCTTATGTTTTATTTCAGGTGATGTGGCGACGCGTGAGACATCAGATCGCGTGATTTAATCACGTGCGTCGGATGTCACTTACTCAAGGGGTACGTGGCAGCATCTTATAAAGCATCAATTCAATTAAGCATCGTTTAATCTCGACGGTCCATCAAGGGAGTTATAACGGTCATGATTAATCGCGATAAGTGGACTCGTCGACTTATCGCAATCGTCGGATGAAGATCCAACGAACGAATTGAAGTGACGCCATCTCTTCTATGTGCGACGTGCACGCATCTGGACGCTCTATCGAAGATAGGAGGGACGCGACTTAATCACGTCGATTCACCAAATGACGTATCATCTCAGCAGTGATCGAGATGAACCGTTGCATCCGACGGTTATGCCCAAAATCATCTATAAATTAGAATGTTCTTCGCGACAAAGAACTATTCTTGGATTTTCGAGCAAATCGAATTGTCTAGACACCACAATCAAAGAGTCTTTTGTTTCTTTAGCTTCTTGACTTGTTTTCGCCCCCAATGAGTGTTTGAAATCATAATTTGATCGAGGGATTAAGGAGAAATCACATCTCGAATGCCATCATCGTCTTCAAAATCGTGGAATGAAAAGCCATGAATCCGGCGATTAATTGGATCATTTCGAGCGCGACTTTAGGTTAGATTGCGTGTTTTCATCTTAATCTTTAGTCATTTACCATTAGATTTATATTTTGAATTGTAGATTAAGTTTAATTTTGTTTCAATTTCAGTTTTTAATCAAGTTTCAAGATCAAATTTTCTTTCATTTTAAAACCTCGATTACTCTGCGAATGCTAATCCAAATCACTCGATTTTTGGTTCTGTGGATTCGCAATTGAGTTATCTTTCTTAATATACTAAATTTCTTAGTTTGATCAAATTTCAAAGATATCTAAAAATTTTCCCTAATTCTCCGTGGATTCGACCCTTATTTACCATTATACCCTTCAATTCGTTAATTAATCTTTAAATTGGTAAGTTTGACTTTGTTTTGACATGACATCGTGTGTATTCAACGATCGCATGAACTCGTACCGTCACAAAGTAGGCTTTGATATGCAGATGATCGTTTCGTTGATAGCTGAGGCCTCTCCCTAGGGCTCGCTTGATGTATGCTAGAACCCGTAGAGCTCCCTCCCAGTGAACTCGTCGAGGTTCCTGCATTAAATGACTCAAGACACTAATTGTGTATACAATGTCGAGGCGAGTGACGGTGAGATATATCAACTTGCCCAACAATCTAAGATAGCGGTTAGCATCCTCAAAGAGTGGAGACGAAGTATCCCAAAACTGCGGGCGAGCTTCCATGGGTGAGATCTCTGGGTTGCACCCAAGAAGTCCTATCTCCTTAAGCAGTCAAGGGCATACTTCTGCTGGGTCAAAGCGAGCTTCCCGTCATGATGATCAAACTCGATCCCAAGAAAGTATCTAGGACTCCCCAAGTCACGAATGCTGAGGTGTTGTTGTAAATAAGTCTTTGTAGCAAGAATACCAGTGTCATCACTCCCAGTCAAAATAATGCCGTCAAGATAAACTGCAAGAATGACAAGACACCCTTAGTCTTCTTAGTGAGAAAGGTGGGATCGGCTGCGCATGATGTGAAGCCAAAGGAGGAGAGAAGGCCACTAAACTTGGCAAACCAAGCACATGGACTGTGCTTGAGACTGTAAATAGCTCATCATAGAAAACACACCTTAGATGACTCCCCCTGAGCAACATACCCAGGAGGTTGCTCCATAAAGACCTGCTCCTCAAGATCACAATAAAGAAAGGCATTAGAGACATCTAACTGGTGGAGAGACCAAGCTTGATTAACAGCTAGAGAGAGGAGCACGCAGACAGAGTTGAGACGAACGACTGACGAGAATGTCTCGAAATAGTCAATGTCATACGCTTGAGTAAATCCACGAGCAACCAAACGAGCCTTGTGACAGGCAATGGTACCATCAGGATGATATTTGATGGTGAAGACCCATTTGCACGTGACAATGTTGGCATCTGCTGGACGGGGAACCAAGGTCCAAGTCCCTCAAGAAACTATGGCCTCCACGTCATGGTCCATCGCCGCTTTCCATTCACGTACATGTGCTGCCTCAACATGCGATCGTGGAATCCACTCGGAGGCTACCAAAAGGGCAAAGGCACGAAAGGATGGAGAAAGACGATCATAGGAAACAAAGTGAGAAATGGGATGGTGAGTACAAGCGCATGTACCCTTGCGAAGGGCGATGGGAAGGGGAAGATCATTTGGAGGGGCTTGGGGAACAACGACCGGGGATGGCGAGGTGGCAGTGGAGTTTGGGGATAGGAGATCGGTATCTAGAGCAGTTGAGACATGCTGAACCGAGGAAACAGGAGGAGAAGGAGATGAGAGAGAGAGTGGCAGAGGGGGAACTAAAGGACGGGGATCAGCAATGACCACCAAGGGAGGGAAGCCAGGCGGAGGAGATGCAGCGGCAGTAGTCAGAGAAAGCGATAGGAGGAGAGAAGAAGGAAGAGTCATCATGGAAGGTAACATCAGCAGAAGTCATATAACGACGGGTGTCAGGAAAGTACACCCGGTAGCCCTTTTGTGTCCTAGAGTAGCCAACAAACACGCCTTTGAGAGCACGAGGGGCGAGTTTAAAGAGGGAAGGAGAGTGATCTTGAACAAAAGCAACACATTCAAATACTCGAGGAGGAAGGAAGAAGAAGGATGATGTGGGTAAGAGACGATGAAGGGGAATAGCGCCACCAAGGGGAGCAGAGGGGAGCTGATTCTGGAGATAGGTCGCAGTCATGAGGGCGTCAGACCAAAGATAAGATGGGACATGCATCTTAATGAGTAGTGTGCGAGTAATATCAATGACTTGATGGTGTTTTCGCTCTGCGATGCCATTTTGCTGTGACGTGTGAGAACAAGTGGTTTGGTGAATAATATCACGATCAGCACAAAAGTTACGTAGAGAGGTTTGGACAAACTCAAGAGTGTTATCAATACGAAG
The DNA here is from genome assembly GCA_024174645.1 of Lemna minuta. Classification (NCBI taxonomy): domain Eukaryota; kingdom Viridiplantae; phylum Streptophyta; class Magnoliopsida; order Alismatales; family Araceae; genus Lemna; species Lemna minuta. Next base: position 11,755,689 of record CM044116.1, read on the forward strand.
AATCTTTGGCGTAGTGGAGTATTGAGTGACAACTTTCGTGATGAAGTGGGTGACTGTAGTGACAACCTCAGAGCGATCGTAGAGAAGGTAGACCCAACTCACACGAGTATAGTCATCAACAAACAAGATATAGTATAAATGACCTGAAATGGAGGGAGTACGAGAGGGACCCCAAACATCATAATGAAGAAGATCAAAAGGTGTAGAAGAGGGGATGCCATCGCGACTAGAGTAAGAAGATCGATGATGTTTGCCCAATTGATGCGACTCGCACATAAACTGAGTAAGAGAAAGCCACGGTAAGGTCTTTTTAAGTTTTTAAAAACAAGGATGGCCTTAACGGCGATGCCACAAAAGGGAGGAAGTAGCAGTAGATGTAAAAAAAAGAGCTTGAAGACCCGATGAGGGTTCATCAGCAACAAGCTCATAGATGTCGCGTCCGTTCTCACAGCCCAAACCAATCCTCAGTTCGGTGTACAGATCCTGGAAAATACAATGAAAGGGAAAGAAGGTAATTGTAAAGGGAAGAGCACGAGAGATAGCACTAATAGAGAGAAGGTTGACAGGGAAGCCAAGAACATAGAGGATTTGGTGAAGAGAAAGAGAAGGGGTGACACAAGTAGTACCACAGCCTTGGACAAGACAAGGTCGGCCATCGGCAATGGTAATGGGAGGGATGGGAGAGGGTAGGGTGATATGACGATCAAAGTGATGAAGTCCCGGTCATATGAGAGGAAGCCCCCGAGTAGATAATCCATGATGGTGAAGAGGAAGCAAGTAGAGCAGATGTACCTAATGTTGAGGGAGCTGGAAGCAACACAAGGCTGGTAGAAGAGGAGGCATCAGTACTCGCAAAATGGCAAAAGGCGTCATACTCGACCGACGTCAAGGTCACATGATATTGGGGAGCAGGGATGTTGGGCGGTGTTGGGGAAAAGGGAGCCGGAGGAGTCAAAACCGCTTGGGCAGTAGGAGGCTTGCCGAATTGCTTACAACACTTGTTGGTGGGATGGTTTTGCTTGCCACACTAAGGACATGGCAGAAAAAGGTTACAGCCACGCCCATGAGAAGGATGATTGCCATCAAAGTGGGGAGGGAGACTACCATCGTCATGATCTCGAGGAATAGAAATGGTCATCGCTGAGAGAGGAGGCGTATCGCCTAGAGCAGAAGAGAGAGGGAGCAAAGGCATACCAGTCGTGACTCGAAGAGCAGCAGAGAAAATGGTAATGATGCCAGGGACATGGTCACCAGAGAGAAGAGAGCCCCTAAGCTAAGGCGATGGAGGGACAAAGCCCACTAAGGTAGATGCCAACATAGAGCTCTGCGCGAAAACGCTTCAACGTCACAAGATCTGTGGTGGAAGGCTGATAAAGATTAACCTCTTGAATTAAGGCCTGCAAGCGACCGAAGTGGGCCTGAAGAGAGAGATCACCTTCCTTGAGAGTGAGAAGAGTCTTAAAGATCTCTACCACATGGCCGATGTTCTTCTGATTGGCATACATTGTTTCAAGGGTTTGCCAAAGAGAGCGCTCCGGCTTGATGCGTGCGAGAGACTCAACAATGTTCTGCTCGATATGAAGCATCCAAGTGATAATGGCTTAGTCGGATTGCGACCAAGAAGTATAATGATGGAGAATTATCCAAAGACATGAACACTAAGGTTCCAAGTGAACCAAGATATAATCTAAGGAAGAGAAATCCTCCCCAAGGACAGAAAAATACTTTACTCCTCCTCCCTCATGAGTTTGAAAAACTCACCATCCATTAAATGGATAAAGAAGACCTCTCTAAATAAATAAAGAGAGTGTAGATCTTAAGGGAACTATCTTCCCTCCCTCCTATTTTACACTGATCTAATGATTGACTTGGTCAAAAGAAATTAGCCTTATCCCTAGATACTTAGAACTCTTTGAAAGACCAAGTCAACCACCTTTTTCCCTTTGATATAGGATCCTCAATTTTCAAACCTTATACACTATTTCTTAGGTACCTTGTATAGTTTTGAACAATGATCTCAAGACACATCAATAGGAACACTATTGTGAAATACTCCTTCTTTCATTGAAAACCCACCTATAGATAGAAGTTTAGAAGAGATCAATATATGATATCTAGTGGAAGAAGCTATCTTTTATTGAACCCCAATACAAAACCCTGCATGAATAAAACCATGCAATTATGAGCAGAAGAACCTATCGGCAAAGAAGATAATGATGAAGATAATTGACGTGAAGATCACTCAAGATGACAATTCAGCATGAAGGGAATCAGATTGAAGAAAGCTACTACAGGATTCAATTTGCAATTTGTCCAAGATTTCCAAGGAAGTGTCAAGACATGTCGTTCAACACTCTTCAACCATTATAACACCAACGATAATCAAAGCCTTTCGTGAAGATACGACCTTCCCGATGATGAAGACCAGAAGAGGAATACCCCCATCAGACTGACGAACATGTCACAAACATCCCCAATAACGCGACAGCCAGCTGCTTGAATTCGGGGATATATATAGTGTTCGAAGGCTTACTGGTTATTAAGCTCAGCGGTCAACTCCTCTAAGGCGAAGAATCTCCACCTATGATTTGAAGATCAGATCGAACAGAAGACGCGTCTCCTACACCTGACGAAAACGAAAATTTCGGCCGAGAACTTTTACAGCTTCCAAAGCAAGATCGCGCAGCTCAAAAGTGCTAATATCAACACGGTTGACCGATCAACGTCAACCGAATTTCCCAGGCTTCTAATGACGTCGGGTTCACCGAACGGAAGCCGTCGGTTATCCTCTCTCCATCCAGCATCAACTTAAGAGAATTTAATCGAAGAAGCGAAGCCAAGTTCTCATATTTTTCTTGCTTACGTGGAGCACTAAACGCCGTCCGACGTCCCGAAGAGATTTCCACGATTTCCAGCATGATAACCGCCGATGCGACGCTAAATCACGTCCCTTCGGCTCTTCTCTATTCCTCTCTATAAAACGACAAGTGTAACCGTGAGAAAGACAGAAAATTATTGAATGAAAGTGTTCTTGGTTATTTCTGGTTACCGTGCGTCACGCTCATTCCGCTCCTCCATCACTCCATTCCGCATCCTTCATCGCCGAGTTCTATCCCCCTATTCATATCCCCCTCTCGTTCTGTCGCTTTCAGTTCCTACCGTTAGAGACTCGTTGAGGAAGTCCGCATCAGTTGACGAACCCAGGAGCATCGCCTCTTCGCCAACTCAGGTATTCATCCTCAATTTCCGTACAGTGATAATATTCTATCCAAAATCTAAAGTCCAGCGTTAGAAACTCTAATCTCCCTACCATCTTTCATTTTTTCTCTTTCCATCCTCTACCTTCTTATATTATATAATATAGTATATTAACCGCGTCCCTATCCCCGCTCTCTCTCTTATCGTCCCCGCTATCTTCCCTATTCTTATTTCATATATTCTATATTATCTCTCTTATATAATATCTCTGATCTAATCAACATCTAAATTATCTATTATTATTATTATTCTACCTCTTGTATTCTCAATATGATATCATTTCATAGGTCCTCCTTTCTCTTGTAGGATCATTCTTAATTAATGCTACTAATAATTCTCCTCATATTCACATCTCTTTCTTCCTTATCATTATCATACATACCATCACATTGAGAAATATCCTACATCATATAAGATGGGTCGCGAAGTGGCGGAGGGTCCTCCATGAGATGATGATGAAGGTTGTGAGACTCAAGAAAGAGCTCAAAGCCAGAAGCCCATGCAGAGTAATTATTGCGGGTAAAATTATAGGCAGGCCGAGTAAGTTGTGTCGTGATTGAGAGATGATGTACAAATGCCGGTGGAGTAGGAAGCACTACACATGGGAGAATCACATGAGTATCAACTTGAGGTGTCGGGATGTGTGGTAACGAAGTATCAGAACTCGGAGCCGAAGAGTGTGGAGAAGCCATAAATTATTGATGCAGACCTTGTAATAGGATGGGATAGAAGATGTAGGTGTGAATAAGTGCACCGTTCAGAGCCCCTACGGAGTGGAGGACGTCGCGCAGTGGCGCACATCGCGAAGCGTTGGATGGAGCAAAGCAACGGATGACGCCCATGGTTTTCACGACGAGAAGGCTCGATAGTGGTGATGACGGTAAACTAGGAAGGAGAGGATATTGCGTCGGAGTGGGAAGAGGCGGCACGCCGGGAATGATGACTGTAGCATCCGATTGCGCGGGCGGCGAGAAGAGATGATGGCTCTGATACCATGTTGACGATGAGATGAAGAAATCCTAGAATCGTATATGGAAATGAGAGTGCATAGGCCCTTATATAGGAGAAGATGAGAGGAGAAGATAAATGGGCCGAGAGCCCAATACCACTATCGGACAGATAGATTATTGAATTTCTTCGTCAAGATCAGCATGTTGTTTACTTGATATGGATGACACCGAATCCTTACATTTCTCCTTAAGTTGTAATGCTTTGGTGCCTCTTTTGATGCTTCTCTTGTTATTGAGGTGTCCCCACCACTCACTCTCCCCCTCATGTGTGTGTCTCTAGCACTCTCTATTCTCTCCCAAGCAATCTCTCTTTCTCATTTCCTCTATCTTTAGCACTCACTATCTATCCTTAGCAACCTCTCTCTCTCTCATTCTCTATTTGGCTCTAGCACTCTCTCTCCCCCACTCACTCTTTGTGGCTCTAATACTCCCTCATTTGAAATCTCTGTGGCTCTAGCACACTCCCTCATATATATACTCCCTCATATGTATGTATGATATATGTATGTATATATCTATGTATGCATTTATATATTTATATATGTAAATATTTGTGGGTAGGGAAAGCCAATATGGATCGATCAACAACATCAATTTTTGAAATCGTGATTTTGATAGTCAGTATTATCGATCGTTAGATTGCCATGATTTGAACCATTAATCTTGATCGCCGAAATCACTATGAATCAGAATCTCAAATGTCAAAATTGTCAAAATGGGATACAGTGAGAGATAGGGAGGGACAAAGCTATAGAAATAAAAGTGTCACCTTCCTAGCCTCTTGTGGTTGCAACCTAACGAAATGAATCGATGCGGTCATTAATTGCACACCGATTTGTGTCAACAATAAAGCCAAACTTACCAATTTTATGATTTAATCAATAATTGAATGTTATAATGGTATATAAGGTTTGAATCCACGAAGAAATAAGAGATTTTTGAGAGACCTTTTGAAATTCGATCAAATCGGACATGAATTGAGGTGAGAAATTAGGGGAAATGATAGATTAAGAAAGAGAACTCAAAGACAAATCCACAAAATCAAAAATCACTCGATTTGGATCAAGATTCGCGGAGAAATCAATGAATGAATTAGAGAGAAATTTCCAAACGCGATTAAGAGAAATCTGAAATTAAAAGACTAAATTAACTAAATTAACGGTCCTAAATTACAAATTGATGATACATGATGAAAGATTAGGAGGAAAACATGTAATCTTACCCGAGACAGCGATCGAAATGATCCAATTAATCGCCGGATTCAAGGCTTTTCATTCTTCGATTTTGAAAACGATATTCGGTGTTCAAGATGCAAATTCTCCCTAATCGATCGACGAAATCTCACTTTCAACCACTCCGTGAGGGCAGAAATGAGTCTAGAAGTGATTGAAAGTAAGATGGAAGGATAGAGGTGTTTAGATAGATCAATTGAGCAAATTCATCCAAGAATACATGAAAATGTCGAAGAACATCTCAATTTATAGGCAATTTGGGCGTAACCGTCAGATGGAGCGTTTAATCTTCGATCAACGGTCCATATTAAACACATGAGTGCGAATCGTTACGGTTAAGTCCTGTCCATTGGATCGCAGATGGAGCACCGAAATTTCGCCATGCCGCGTGCATTATAAAAACGCATGTAACGTTCGTCGTTTGATCGCGATCGAACGCTCAGATGCATTTCTTGTCGGTTTAATCTCATCCGTTATAACTCGGTTGATGGACGATTGAGATTATATTGTTATTAAAACGATTCGCCGACGAGTAATAGTGCACCACGTAATCCCCCCTCTTTAAGTGAAGATCAACGGCTTAGATTCTTTGTGGGACCGGATGCTCCACAGGTTGTCACGTCACATCCAGCTCTTGATAGTTGATCGCGATTGATCGGACGCTCCAGATTGCACCACGTCACCTACGTGCTACTATTAAATTGAAAAATTGATTTAAAATTCGAAAAACTGATTTTTAATTCTAAAAAATCCTTAAAAATGCATTAAAAATTCAGAAAAATTCAGAATTTTTTTGGAAAATCCCTATAAATTAGAAAATTGCATAAATTTCAAAATACAACTCCAAATTAATCCAGATTTTTTTCATTGGATCAGAAATTTAATTATGTATTATTATAAAAAGTCAAAATATTTAAATAACAAGAGGATAAATTATTATTTAAAAAATACACTCATTTCTTCTTGAAAAACAAAACTTAGAAAAAAATAAATGAGTGTATATAAATATTTTCTCTTATTATTCAACATCAAAACTTAATTGTAATCTCAAATTTAGATGGGAATAATCTAATCTAAAATATATTCTTAATTATGCATAATTATCCCTAAATTAGTGCATTTTGAGATTATGCATAGCTTAAAATTGCATGAAATGATAGAAATGCACTCAAAGTATGATAACATGTATAAAAATAGAATGTTTTATGCCTTAATTTGTATTAATAATCATGTTTTTACGTGTTAAGATTGCATGTTATCACAACCATTGGCGCCATTGCCTGATACCGTCACCACTTTCAATGCAACTAGAACCATATCACTATGTGTGATTATGTGTGTAAAACATTATATCACCAATTCAAATTATTAGGATTTACGGTTAATAAGCCTTCCAAAATTTTGGTCAAAACATCAAGTGCAATAGAATACATTTAATCAGATATTTAAAACATCGAGGCACCAAGAATAGATGATCATATCATCTAGAATGTATAAGAAGATATGTCTAGCCTCTTGTAATATCCACACGATCTCTAGATGGTTAGATCTCCTCTTTGAAGTTCTTCACCAAGAGAGAAAGAAAAGACAGTAGATAATTTCCCAAAGGCTTGCATGGGCACCTTGAGTTATGACTATTCTCCCCCTATTTATAAATTTTTTGCATAGAAATTTTTCATAGAAACCCTCATAATTTTATCTATATCTACCTACATCCATAAAACTTATGTGTGTGATCCTCTAGGTCCATATATCTCACTAAATAAATCTATACAACCAATAACACCTTATTGATCAACCTTTATTTATTATTTATATCAACATATATATTAATTAATCAATGTTTGATTTAACCCATTGATAGGTTGAGTTGTTAGCCCGTTGGGTACCAAGCTACACTATGTATTGTAGGATATGTGGAGTATATAAGAATGCACATATAAAACATTATCATCATCAGTTATCATGTATATTTAATCATTTATTCGCACAAGACACATTAATGATTTATGGTAAGGTAAATTGTCAAACTATAATCGATCGCTCAAGTTAGTTTTGATGTGTGCAAGAAATCATCGAGAAATCTTTGTATGATATTCATAACACCTTAGCCAAGGAATTATTGCATCTCATTCCTTGAATCAATCTCCTAAAATATTAACATCAGACAATCTCATCTTGACCACACAATCATCTTCGAGGACTTCATGTCATATATAATATATGATATTTTAGAGATCTCGTGTCTACGGATTTTTAATTGATAATCAAAACACTGTCATCCATCTACAATATGTCTTTGGTGTCTTAAGTCAAAGCATCGCACGACCGTGACATGAATCAACCTGATTGATAGTTAGGTATAATATCATTTAAGGATTCATGTAGATTAATTCAGTGAACTCTTTCTCTAAAGAGCACCCATTATCTATCTTTGGGGTCTCCACATTGATGGCTATAGGATCTATGATACTCAGCATATAAGTCAGATCAAATAGTGTTTTTCCTTCGAGATAAGTCAATGTCATGCTTGAATATCCCATGATTATGAATGTTTAAAACATATCTTTAAATATTAGTAATCACTATATTATGATATCATCATAATTCACTTAGTCATTGTATATGTTCTTGAACTTCATTACAAAAATTACATAAGAAAGACAATGAATGAATTTCATTTTACTAAACATAAAGGAGATACATGGAACTGTGATTGTCTTATAGGTGACATTATATCCATCACATATCCTACACAAAATTATAAATATATTTATCAATTTTAGTGACATGAAACACATTATTCCACACCATTATAATAGTCAAAGAAAATACATGCTTCTCTATGCAATATTATCTACCTAGTGATTTGTGAAGCCACTTTTAAATGACCCAATCTATGGAAAGGACCATAATGATTTGCTAGTACTAAAACTCTAAACCTAAAAACTTATCATATAAAACTATTCTCAAGTATGGAAAATTTTTAATATTTGTAGGGTCAATTCTATTCAAGACATGTAATTCTAGTATAGTTTTGGAGAGACCATTTGGTCTAGGTGAAAAATGTGCCTAGTCTCTAAGCCCATAAGTCAAGGGCATTAGTTTAATCCCCCTCTCTCTTGTAATTTGAATATCCACTAATTAAGCAATTTTTACATTAGTTTTTCTTTCCTTTTTGTCTTTGTTGGCCTATAAGAGCAAAAAAGAGGCTTCAAGAAGGTAAAGAAGTTGCTCTTTGATACTGACCCAAAAGGTGAAGAAAGAAATCTCAAGATCATGCAGCTAAGGAGTTTAAATTTTGACACGACATCATGTGTATTCAACGCCATTATTTAACTTTAAAAACTAATTATAATCTCAAGTAAAGATGGGTTATGAAATTTTGAGATTATAATGATTTTTTCATAGAATGATAGATAAACACTCATAAATATGATAACATGCATAGGAATGGAATCTTTTATGCCTTAATATGCATAAATAATCATGTATTATCATGTCTATTTATCATGTTATCAATTATCACCTTCATTTATTTTCCATTTGGGACTATGTTGATCTTTATTCGATGTAGATGATGTAGTGCGATGTGGAGCATTCAATTTTTGGATCTAATCATTACCATTGATGCTCACTTAAGTGAGGAGGGGTACGTGACAACATCTCAATGAACACCGATTCGTCATACTTAATGGGCTAATCTTGGCCATTGATCTGAAGAGTTATAGCAACCAAGATTTGAAGCATCAGATGTGATGGATCACAATCAGACAATTGTGATACAACAACACTCTCTCTTCACATGGATACATGGTGTGATTTTAATGCTACAATGAAGATTTGATGGTCGAGACTTAGCCGTAATGATTTGCCTCTTCAGATTCTATTGCAACTATTGATCTCATCAAGTAGAAGATCTGACAATCACGTTCAATTTCAAAAGTTATCAATTCTCTCTCTTCAATGGTGTGAACCATTTGAACCATCCTTGAATCTCTTGTTTTGACTCTCTTCCAGACTCATTTTCCCATCAAGGGAGTAACTGAAATCAAGATTTCATTTAGGGAGAAGGAACAATTCACTGCTTGAACTACAAATTTTCATTTTTTTGAAATGGGAAATGAAAAGCCTTAATCCAATGATAAATCATATCATTTCAAGCGCAAATTTAGGTTAGATTACGTGTGTTCTTCCTAATATTTCATTCTATACCATTATATTTTAATTTTGATTTGTAGATTAGTTTAATTTTATGAAGTCTTATCATTTTCTCTCTCTTCATGAATGATTTATTTCTCTTTATTTTTCTCCTTGATTTCTCTGTGAATATTAATCCAAATTGAGTGAATTTTTTATTCTGTGAATTCGTCTTGGAGTCTTCTATTTTAATTATGAAGTTCCCTCATTTCTCACCCTTAGTCATTATCCAATTTGATCAAATTTTGAATATATCTAAAAAATTTCCTAATTCATTGTGGATTCAACCATTACTCACCATTATCCTGATCAATTTGTGATTAATTCTCTAAATTAGTGAGTTTGAAATTTTTTTGACATGAGAAAGTGTGTTTACAAGGACTACACAAAATCGTTTCATCAGCGTGCCATGTTTTTTGTCTTTTTGAATAAAGAATCTATAAGAGTGATTAAAATTGTTAGATTCTAATCACAATGTCCTGGGATGGCCACGTGTTACGATTTGATTAGTTGTGACATTAAAAAGGGTGATGCCCTGTCTTTTCTGAAAATGGATCAACTAGGGTCCAAGATGCTTCTATGCATCTTATTGTGAGTCTCTATTTTTTGTCCCACATAGAAAAAATTGTTGGGTTCTGAGGTCGATAAATTTTCCAAAATTTTGATCAAAACATCGAATGCAGCGGAATCCATTGAATCTGATATTAAAAAAAATGAAATACCAAGAATAGATTATCCTATCATCTAGTATGTATGAAAAATATACTTACAGGGTTTCCTAGAGAGAGTTCTTGAAGATATTCAAGTGTCTAGCCTCTAGCGGTATCCACATAATCTCCAGATGGTTGGATCTCCTCTTCAAAGCTCTTCACCAAGAGAGAAATAGAAGAAAGGAGAGAATTCCTACAAGGCTTGCATGGGCACCTTTAGTTGTGGTCGTTCTCCCCTTATTTATAGACATTTGGTGCGTAAGTTTTTCATAACAACCCTAATAATTATGTCTATATCTACCACATACATAGACCTTATGTGTGTGACCCTCTAGGTCCATATATCTCATTAGTTAATAACTCTATAGACCAAATAATACCTTATTGGTCAACCTTAATTAATTATCCACATCCACATGTAGATTAATTAATATCTTGATCACACAATCATGTTTGTGAACTTCATGTTGTATCCAATATATAACGTTTCAAATATCCCGTGGCTATGGATTTGAAAATCGTAATCAAAATATGATCATCCATCCACGAAATGTCTTTGTTGTCTCAAGTCAAAGGACCACATACACAACCATGACATTAAATCAATTTGATTGACAATTAGGTATAATTACCATTAAGGGATTCTTACAAATCAATTTAGTAAACTATTTCTCCAAAGAGCACTCACTATCTATCCTTTGTGTCTCCACACTGATAGCTACAGGATCAACTATACTCATCATATGAGTTGGATCCGATAGTGCTATTCTTTTAGGATACTTTGATGTCCTTCTCGAAAATCTTATGAATAGGAATATTTATAATATATGTTTTAGGACAAGTGATCAATGTAGTATGATATCATCATAATTCACTTAGTCATTACATATGCTCATGGACTTCATTGCAAACATCACACAATAATGACAATGAATAAATATCAGCTCAATGAACATAAATAAGATACATGGAAGTATGATTAGCTTATAGGCCACATAATATTCATAAAAAATCTGTTATAATTTTTTTTGTATAAGTTAAAGAGTCACCTATGGCATGTGATGGGTGCATTATTCACAAACCTAACTCTCTACTTCTCTTGTGTGGTGCCACGTAGGCATAATAGGGGGCCTCTTAGACCCCATGCTCTTGCAATGTAGCAAGTGCCATGTGCACACGCATCATGCCCAAGTGTGTTGATGTAGTGTGATAACATGCAATTTGTATATGGATTTACATGATTATTAATGCAAATTAAGACATTAAATATTCTATTTGTATGCATGTAATCATATTTTAAGTGCATATCTATCATTTTATGTAATTTTAGGTTATGATCTAAAATTATAGTATTTTGGAAATAA